>APFE030168121.1:48417-59199 GCA_000404065.3 Pinus taeda
GTATATAATAATATAATATATATATATATATATATATAAAACGTTATTTTGGTTAATTTTAGAGAAAATACTTTTATGATATAAAAATTGCGTGAATAGAATGGAAACTGGATCATTTATGAGAAAATACCATGGAAAATTATGCCATGGGAGAAGTTTATACCTTAAACTTTTCTCTAATAATACCATATTAAGAAGGCTTGGCTACTTGACATTGGATATGTGATGTTGAAGGCCATATACGGGATGGATTTGTAGTAATGTTGTTGTTTCATTGCACTTCAATGCCTAGGGTTTAGAACCTAGTAGGAATTGGGGAGAAAACTTATGTTAACCATACACAATTCTTAGGTTATATGAGCTAGTGTACTAAAATATATGCTTGCATGCATTGATGAGGATTTGAGTCTTGGTGTCCTATTAGGTCAAGAGTATTAATCTTAATACTAAAAGTTAGGAAGACAAATATATTTGCACTTCCCCTAAAGTTGTGATTTGAACTTTCATTTCTTGTTGTGGTCATATTCGTTGCACTTATACTAGTTACAACAAAGGGTGATGTGGAAGATATGGGAGTAAAGAAAAAAATTATAGGTAACATATAATTATATTTATCTTTCAAATGATCTTCCTTGAAAGGGGGTATACAATAACTTGTAATTTTAATTAAGTATTTAATAAGTAACAAGTATTAGGAAAGGAAAAAAATGGGCTTAAAATAATAAGAATAGTAATAATTGTAATCAGAATTATAGTAATAAATAATAATAACAATGACAACAATAAACAAATAATTTATTAGAAAGGAAGTAAAAGGAAAGAAGGAGATAAAATACTAAAGTGGAACTAAGGGATAAGATAAACAAAGAAAGTCCCATAGGGATTTGGAATGGTATTGAATGATTGTATTGTTAAGGAAATCCTTGTGATAGGTCACAAATTAAAATCCCATGGGTTAGCCAACACAAAAAAAGAAAAAAAAGGTAAATAAAGAAAGGGTTAAAAACTACAAGATTAACAATTAATGGCTTGTTTATAAATGGAGGCTATACATGGATGGATATGAAGAATAAATTTCTAACCAATGTGGAGAAGATAGTGATATATATTTATCTATGTGAATCTTGATATAGAAGATATAAAAGTTGTAATATGTAATTAATTGAGTGCTTGTTGGGCTCTTAGTTATAATGACTAGGAAGACATTTGAGAGGATGGCTGGCCCCCACATATGGCCATAGTTACTTGTGTGGCCATAGTTACTTTTGTGTTAGTTAGAGATATATTTTTAAACTCAATGAATTTACATTCACCTAAATTATAAGCTAGTTGATCTCTACAACTTTTATGTTTACTCTTGTTTACTCTCATAAAATATTTCTTGGGTTGATTA
Source organism: Pinus taeda (assembly GCA_000404065.3). Taxonomy (NCBI): domain Eukaryota; kingdom Viridiplantae; phylum Streptophyta; class Pinopsida; order Pinales; family Pinaceae; genus Pinus; species Pinus taeda. The sequence continues at coordinate 49,811 of APFE030168121.1, forward strand.
CACAATATGAAACGAAATGACAACTTATAGTACTTTTTATACATGAAAACAATTATTCATGTTTTTTATAACTAATGTGAGTATTACATGCACCTTGTAAATGATCTAGAATCTTCTTCCTCTAAATAAATATGCTTAGGCCCTCTAGTATGGTCCAAGTTGTTTGGATCGATAGTGACCCAAAATTTCATCCTCAACAATCATTACTCTTTTAAGAACATTATATAATGTGCGGGGAATTAATATATGAACTTTATTTTTAATTTCAAGGTTCAACTCATGTACAAATATATTTATATTTAATTTTTTTTATTCTCAAAATGGAATTCCTCAATAATTCCAAGAATCTAGCTACATATTCTATTATATTTTCTCTCTCCTCCCTAGTGCATTATTTCAATTTAGTTCTCTCTTTAGGAATTGATTTGAGGTAACATTCCTATAAAGTTTCCTAAAATATTCCCAAGGTTATTTTAGGAATATATATCCCAAGTTCTAGCACCAATGTATTGCACCATGCTAATGTTCTCCCACTAAATTGAAATATTAAAATTCATGCTTTGATAATAGTATTCTAATGTTCTAATGTGAAGCAAGCCATATCATCTAAATTTTTGTTAATAATATTTCTATTAGTATCAGTCGAAAAATTGTGTAATTTTATATTTTTTATTTCTCTATATGGGTTCCTTCTAGATGTATTTATTAATCCCTCACCTTAAACTAAATTGTCACTAGCTTCTTCATTTAGTCAAATTGTCGTTATATTGGTCATTGCTTAAAATGATTGCATCGTGGTTTTAAACTAATTGATAGGGATACTATTATAGTCCTTGTTTCTTTGAGGATAAGGTTTTAATGTAAGTGTAACAGCCCCAGGTTAAAATTTCATGTAATAAAGTTAATAAATGCAAAATAAGACCAAGGTCATGGGTGACGTATTCCAAGCTGAATGTTGGGCAAAACATCCTAGTAAGCATTACTTATTGTTTTTATGGCTAAGGAAATTGAAAAAGGAAATGGAAAAAGAATTGAAAAGGAAAAGTGGCAATTATTGGCATCTTATTTATGAAAATAAAGGAAAATAGGGTAAAAGGGATATGAAAGGTCATATGTTTACATGAGGAGGAAATTGAGGGAAAATAGAGGAAAAATGAAGAAATTAGAGGCATTAATAATAAAAAGGCATCAGAGCATTGATATGGGGCCTTTTGTCAGTTTGGCTTTGTAATTAGCTTTAGAGAGAGAATAGCATGGAGAGGAGAAAGAAAGAAAGGAAAGCAAGGAAAGTGAAGGAAAACAAAGGAAATGTAAGGAAAAGTTGGATCAAGCAACTTTATTGGGAATACTTGTAGGTATTAGGTTGCATGTGTGATTTCCTAGATTGTTTGTGAATTTATGTATTTGGTTCTTTTGTTGTCATTGGCATAGGTTTTCCCTAGTTTGAGAGTGGGTTCAACATTGCCTTGCCAATGCCTAGGTAGCCATGGTGTGATGGGATTCATTCTTAGTTGAGATTTGGATTGTAGAAGGTTTTGGATCCAAGTGAGGTGGTATGGGGAAAATCTAAAAGGTTGGGGATAGATATATTTTTCTTTGGGAAGACCTCAATAGGAAGGTTGAGATAAGAAAATTCCTGAATAGATGGTGAAGGAATTCTGAGGCATCCAAGATTGGTCTAGTTTTGTGATCTCGGGATTGGATTATGTGAGGTCACAGTAGTGTGAGGGTGGATATGGTTTAAATATGGATTCAATTGGCTTTTTATTTATTAGTTTATCCCATGATATTCCAAATCCATGCTTGGAATATGGCATGGGGGTGATTGGCTGAAATAATGATTCAGTTCAACTCAATCTATGGTCAGGTGGTATGTGGAAGTCCTTGACTTGTTTGGATTTTTCATATGTTAATAAGAGTTATTTTCCTCTTGTATTTTGTTACTAAATGCACTTTTTATGATGTGGCTTCGATGGTTTTTCTATCATTGTTATTATTTTGGTTATATGTTGGTTATAAGAATGGTTTTATGGCAGATTCTAGTTATGGCTCTTACCATGTTTTGATTCGTAAATGAATGGTTAGTGAATGAATGAACTCATATATGTTATTTAAGCTATTAAGAGAGGGAATTAGACCTTCTTTATTATTCTCAGATAATTATCAGACCCCTACATTTAGATATGCATTAATGGCCTGTAGATTTCATGTTCACTATATACTTGATGAAACAACTGTCATGGTTGGGCCTAGTTAGGTCAAGTACTAGATAAAGTTTTGTATTAATGGCTTTGTCCTTGTGTCATTCATTGTTCTGGAAAGTCTTATCAAGTTCTTGACAAAGGTCTGGCGACTAGCCCTGAAAAAGTGGCTCATATTTTGGGGTCACATGCTCAGAATTGGGAAATCTAGACTGCAATTGCTAGGAGGCAAGGTTATCCATGTGAGTGGAGGATTATAGCCACTGGATTGACTTATTACATGAGAAGTTGGGAGTCCAGATCAATAAGAAGGCAAGTTAGCTCAAGGTTTCGGCACCTGGAGTGGTTTTTTAGCTCATGGGGTCCTGTAACTCCCGAGGAAGGTTAGTAAAGTTTCGGTTTGTCAAATCCACTTGCTTAATGAAGCTAGGAGGTTAGGTCATTTCATAGTATCCCTCGGGTCATGTTTACCCTGGAAGGCAAGTAAAAGTGGGTAAATGTGGGAGAGGTGGTTACAGATTGGTATTAGAGCAGGTTTTGTCCTATTTGGGTGGTATATGATACCACACATTAGTAGCAGATCATGGTTCAAACACTTGGACCAGATGGGCTAGATGCATGTTCTTATGTGTACATTGTCATGGATTTGGTTATCATGAATGAGGTCATTTTATCCAACTAGAATTGTTATGCATGATGTCGATATATTGATATGATTGTGAATATACATGTATCATGCTAATTTGGATTGATTTTGTAGATGGAGTATGCTCCCTTGAATGTCACTGAGGTATGATTTTAATTATGGTATCTATTTGGTTTATCTAACATGGCATGTTTGTAGGAAGAAGAGGATCATATATGATGAGTAAAAGGGTGGAATACAATTCACATGACTCTCCCTATAGGTTAGTTGAGTAGCAAGGAGAAGAGTATTCTGCTCATATAGTAGATACATTGAGGAGTTTAAAGGAAGAGATCATAAGGTGTAAGACAGACAGTGAAAGGTTGGTTGAGGCTCACTAAATACTTGCAAGGGCTCAAGAAAAGTAGGTAGATGTTAATGCAGTGATCTTTCATAATTTGTCAGACTTGTAGAGATAGGGACAACTAAGGATTAGTCAAGAACAAGAAGACTAATGGGGCTTATGGTAGTAGGTCTCAGTTAGGATATAGGTTGGATAGAGGGTACACAGTTAGAGGTGGTAGATCAATGGTACACTTGATTGGAGGACTAGTATTTATGGGTTTCATTATAGTTCCTCATCCAAGAGACACCATCACCATCATCATTTCCATTATTCTTATAGGAGGAGTTAGTACTTGCCAGAGGAGTTCAAGAAATTCAAGTCTCCTACTTTTGATGGAGAGATGAAGAAGTCAGAAGATGCAGAACCATGGTTTCTTGGGATGAAGATATCCTTAATATTGCATGACTATTTAGAGTACACGAAAGCTAAAATAGCTACCTTTAGTATTAAATGGAAAAAATATATATGGTGAGAAGATGTGAAGAATTTCAGAGGCATTCGAGAAGAAGAGTTGATTTGGGATGAATTCGAGAGACTCTTCAAGAAGAAGTACCTATATGAAAGGTATTACGATGACAAAGATAAGGCGTTTTATGAGATACAAATGGGTTCTATGATAGATCATGAGAATACTAGCATGTTCCTGGAGCTATTGAGGTATGTGCCTTACCTCAAGGATGAGAAAGAAAAGATTCAAAAGTTCATCAATGGGTTTCTAGCAACATATATAGATTAGATTGAGTTTGGTGTGCCTTGGTCATTGGAGGAAGCCATCAGGAAACTTAATCACTGTTATGAGAAATCAAAGCATAAAGCTAAGCATAAGAGTCATTTGAAGGGGAAAGAGAAAGTTAAAGGGAAGTGGCCACCGAAGTGGGGAATACCTTAGGATGCAGGTGATAAATAGAATGTTACTCTTTATAAGATGTTTAATCTAACTGAGAAGGGACATGGGTCGTGAAATAGAGAGTAGCATAATAGAGGTGATGGTAGGGGACCGTTGCAGTGTTGGATTTGTTGAAAAGATCATCACAAAAAGGATTCCCATTGTACTAGGGTGGTAGGCCTCAAATCTATAGTGCTCGGGAAGTGCATACAGTTGGGCATGTTGACCATAAAATTCCTTGGATCTATGTAGCATTTCATAATAAGTAGGAATATCACTAGGAATCCACTATTAAGATGGAATGTAAGCTTTGTGATTGACTTGTTTATATTTTGATTCACCCTAGATCCAATTATAATTTATGTTAATCCCGACCTGGTGGATAATTGTTGTTTGAGAAAACAAGTTCATGCAAAGTCTTGGTTGGTGAAGTTGGCTAGAAGTACTAAGAAGAGAGATCATCATTGGGTAAGATCTTGTGCATTTGAGTTGAATGGTATGCCTATGTCAACACATCTGAATGTGCTTCCATTGGGATCATATATTATGCTTTTGGGTATGGATTGACTGTACCTCCACAGAACCAAAGTAAATTTTTATGACAAGGCTATTGAGTGCTTGGATGGTAATGGGGAAAAGGGAATATTGCTGGGAAAGAAGAAGCCTACATCATTGAGGATGGTTACAACTATGTAGGCTAAGTGTAGTTGTAGGAAGGGGTGTGTATTGTTGTAGTTCATATTTACAGTGACAAGGGTACGGATGTTGAGGATAAGGAATACCTCAAGAGGTACCTTGTCTTGCAGTAGTTTTAGGATGTATTTCCAACAAAGATTTCATAGTCTCCTCCCTACAGGGAAGTGGAATTTTCTATTGAGTTGGTACTAGGAGAACCACTAGTATCAAAATAACCTTATAGGATGATCACTCCATAGTTTTTGGAATTGAATTTACAGTTGAAGGAAATTCTTGACAAAGGATACATTAGGCCAAGTGTATCACCTTGTTGTGCACCGATATTGTTCGTGAAGAAGAAGGATGGAACCCTTAGATTGTGCATCGATTACAGGAAGTTTAACAAGGGGAAAAACAAGAACAGGTATCCATTGCTGAGGATTGATGATTTTTTTGATCAAATGAAGGGAGAAACAATGTTCTTGAATATTGATTTGAGATCAGGATACCATCAGGTGTGCATCAAAGAAGAGGACATCTACAAGAATACTTTCCAAACAAGGTATGGCCATTATTGGTTTATTATGGTTCCTTTTAGTTCGGGTAATGCTCGAAATATTTTCATGTGCTTGATGAACAATGTGTTGCATCCTAACTTGGACAAGTTTGTGATTATATTCATTGATGATATATTGATATATTGTGAGAATGAGGAAGAGCATGCAAAACACCTGTCACCAGTGTTAAAATTGTTGAGAGAGCACTAGGTGTATGCCAATATTAGTAAATGAAACTTATTTTAGATAGAGGTACATTAATTGTGACATGTTGTTTCCAAGGAAGGCATACTAATGGATCTGGAAAAAATTAGAGCTATCATGGAATGGGTAGCTCCTAGGAATGTGGATGAGGTTAGATCATTCATGGGGTTAGAATGTTACTATAGGTGGTTCATCAAGAAATTATCTTGGATTTCCTATCCTATTGCATCATTGCAGAGGAAAGGAAAGAAATTTGAATGGACAAAGGAATGTGCAACCAATTTTGGGAAGTTGAATTAGTTTCTTACAAATGCTCAATTTTTAAAGATTCCATATCCATATAAAGAGTTTGTGGTGCATAGAAATGCTTGCAAGAGGACTTGGTGGATTCTTGATGCAGGAGGAACAAGTGGTGTGCTATGAGTCAAGGAAACTAAATGAGCACAAAAAGAACTATGTGACTCATGATCCTGAGTTGGCAGCTATTATTCATGCCTTGAAGATGTGTAGGCATTACCTTCTTGTCAAGAGTTTTATTTTGATAAGTGACCCTAGTGGAATTAGATATCTATTTGACTAACCTCATCTAAATAACAAGAAATCTAGATGATTGGATATGCTTAGTGAGTTTGAATTTCAGATCAGATACATTAAAGGAAAGGAGAACAGGGTTGTATATGTTCTCAGTAGGAGAGTGTAGGTAAACCATGTTGTGACTGTGAACTCTTATGGGATAGATTTACAAGATTAGATCTTAAAGGGAGGACAATAGGATAACAAGTACCAACAACTTAAGTACAGGTTATATTAGCAAGTTACAAATGAACAAGATGTGGATTATCATGTCACAACAAATGGCTTAGTCAGGGTTAGTGACAGGATCTATGTGCTAGATGACAATGAGATTAAGAAGATTATCCTGAGGGAGTTTCATGTCAAGCCATATTCAGGTCACTCAAGATATCAAAAGAAGTTGACATCTATGGAGAATTTATTCTATTAGCTAAAATTGAAGAAGGAAGTGGTAGAGTTTTTTGCTAGTTGTCGGGACTGTCAGCAGGTGAAAGCTGAGTGTAAGCACCCAATTGGTTTGTTACAAAGTATTCCAATTCTCGAGTGGAAATGGGAGGTAATTTTTATGGATTTCATTATAGTTTTTCCGAGGACATCGAAGTAGAATGATTCCATTATGGTTTTGGTTGACAAGTTGACCAAGGTAACTCACTTCATTTTAGTGAAGATTACTAATATTTCTAGTGAGGTCTAGATGATATCTTCATCAAGGAGATAGCGATATTGCATGGTATTCCTAAGAAGATCATATTAGATAGAGATGCCAAGTTCACTTCTAGGTTTTGGAAGGAGCTATTTTCAAGTTTGGGTATAGAGTTGGCCTTTAAGACAACTTATCATTTGCAGATAGATGGATAGATAAAGAGGGTCAATAAGATACTGGAGGATATGTTGAGGATGTATGTCATACATCAAAATAGAAGGTGGGAGGAGTATCTTCCACTAGTTGAGTTTGCTTATAACAATGGTTATCAGGAAAGATTGAGGATGAGTCTATTTCAGGCACTCTAGGGCAGAGTTGTAATACTCCCATCAACCAGAGTGATCCACTAAATAGGGTACTGATTGGATCAGATATGTTGGTAGAGATGGAAAAAGAAATGCAGGTTCTCAAGAAGAATCTAAACACAACATAGGTAAAACATAAAAGTTGTGCAAATGAACATAAGGCATTTAAGGAGTTTCAGGTGGGAGCATGTGTACCTACACATCAAGCCAAAGAAGGTATCCTTGAGGATTGATTCATGTGCCAAGTTGGCACCTCGATATTGCGAGCCTTTTGATACCCTTGAGAGGATTGTATCAATGGCCTATATACTTTCACTGCCATCGATAGTGAAAGTCCATGATGTTTTTCATGTTTCATTGCTTAAAATATATGTGAAGGATTATGATCATGTTATTGAATAATCTGTATTGCAAGTGGATATAGAAGGAGAATTCTAGCCAGAACCTTAGTGCATATTATAATAAAAATAACTCATGCTCTCGGACCAAGCAACCAAGCAAGTTACAGTGTAATGGAAGCACTTTGGGCCCAAGGAATCTACTTGGAAGATGGCTAGTTAGATGAGGGCTATGTATCCTTTCATTATTTTCTTGTGGAGGAAAATGAGTTTTCGATAGATGTACATATTTATGTAGGGTTGTCATTGTAAATACCACAATGAGCTAAGTTATAAAGCTCAAATAAGAGGTATGGTTGTCATGTTGTCATGTTTGTCATGATGGTTTTGCTTTTGAGAAGGTTGTTCATTGTAAATAATGCATCAATCTAAGTTATAAAGCTCCATGGGCTATTTGTTTTTGTTTCATTATTCTTGCTAGTTACAGGTGTCATAGAACACCGAGGACATTGTTCCCCTAAGGGGGAGGGATTTGTAACAACCCCTCGTTAAAAGTTCATGTAATAAAGTTAATAAAGGAAAAATAAGACCAAGGTCACGGGACACATATTCGAAGATGAATGTTGGGAAAAAAATTCTAGTGGGCATCAGTTGTTGGTTATTATGGCTAAGGAAATTGGCTTAGGCATTGAAAAGAGAAAGTGGAAATTATTGGCATTTTATTTATGAAAATAAAGGAAAACATGAGAAAAGGGAGATGAAAGGTCATAGGTTTGCATGAGGAGTAAATTGAAGGAAAATAGAGGAAAAATGAAGAAATGAGAGGCATCAATAATAAAAAGGCATTAGAGAATTAGTTTGGGGCCTTTTGTTATTTTGGCTTTTGAATTAGCTTCTGAGAGAGAAGAGCATTGATAGGAGAAAGCAAGAAAGGAAAGAAAGGAAAGAGGAGGAAATAAAAGGAAGGATAAGGAAAGTAAAGGAAAGGAAAGGAAAAATTGGATCAAGTAGCTTTAGTGGGAATACTTGCAGGTATTAGGTTGCATGTGTGATTTCCTAGCTAGTTTGTGAATGCATGGTACATGAATGTACATATTTGTTTCCGTATCTATCATTAGAATGAGTTTTACCTAGTTTGACAATGGTTTTAGCCTTGCCTTGTGTTGATGCCTCGAAAATCGCTGTAACAACATTGGGGAAACCACCCGGTCCGGACCTTAGTACAACTCCTTTTCCGTTCGGGATAGTGGCTCCGACTGGGGGTAATGGGACCAGTTTCCCAGAAATAGATAAATGGGATGAGTGAATGCTTTGTAAATAACACTAGTGATAGGCGGAAGGCTGGAACTATTGACAGAAATATAAGTAAATGAAACTATCCCGGGAATCTATTGAGCTCTAAAGCGTAGCTTTTGATGCTCTATGTCTAAAAGACAAACATATAGATGACTGTATCTTTAAGACATAGATATTGAATCATTTAAGATTGTTGTTCTTAAATAGTTAAGCAGAGCGATTGAAGCGAAATTACCACACTTTATACATTCATATCATTATCATATACATGATTTAAAAGTAAAGGCACATCATATAAACACCCAATAGTGGAATGAATACGATTTGCCGTTATAGCACATGCATATAATCAACGATAGCAAGAATAATTACATAACAATTCACATACACAGAATGACTTCAGACACAGATAGAAATACCATATCAGCTGCTTGCCACTCCCAGATATCAATCGCTATGTGTATTTCTTCCCTTAACGCCTAAACATTCTTCAATCAACGACAATAGTGCACAATTGTATAAAGAGATTTCTTCATTAAAGTAAGAACGACTGGTCGAGTTTCATAAAAGAATAAAGGCTGAAGCACAATAGTGCAAACTTTAGTCTGTTAAGTCTATTA
>APFE030168127.1:0-17532 GCA_000404065.3 Pinus taeda
TATCAGTACCATAAAATAATGAGCATGAACAGGAAAAACAGACAGTCACATCAAAGAACACCAGATATAAGGTGGAACCCAATGTGGGTGAAAACCACCTGCTGCAATATGTCTCTATCTTCTTTCAAATTAGAAACTCCTTTTACAATGGTCTTGTACTGGTGCAGTCCTTTACCAGTACGCAGGCTGCAACCTGCAGAGAGCTACAACTCCCTCTCGTTTTCCAGTCTCTCCTGGAAGGGACCTACAACCCCCTACTTCTTTTCAAGGACCACTTTTCATAAATTTTCAAACTGAATCCATATACATCAAACGATCATCAAGTACATGTAAATTACACAGTCAGCTGCAGTAACCAGATCAACAATAACATAACTAAACCCATAACACCTTTTCAACAGAAAAATTCAGTCAACAGAAGATCTTAAGACAGCCAGTTTTCCTTTCACTGGCCTGCGTCGCTACGCACTTCACCCTCTGCTTCTCTGCGTATACCCGCAGAGTTCCTTCTACTGCACTGCGTGACCACGCACTTCTTCTTCTACCGCACTGCATACAGTACGCACCCAAATGCACTATCGCACCGTGTACTGCCACAGTAGGCACGCACCCAAATGGACTATCACGCCGCGTACTGCCACAGTAGGCACGCACCTGAACCACTACTGCTCTGCGTACCCACGCAGTTCTCCTGTTTCTGCTCTGCGTACCCACGCATGCACCCTTCTTCTGCTCTTCATACATGCGCAACTCGCCTTCTTCTGTTCTAGGTACCCACACAGAGGCACTGTTAAACGCCTGTGTACCTCAAATTAGGGCCGAATTTGTAGATCACCAGTGTGCTACAGCTAGACGAATGCCCAGATCTTCGAGAGATCACCCTTCACAAATTCGCTTTCCACTTCACTTTCATATAGATCAAGCTTTTTGAAACAATAACCCAATATTTCAGATCTTAATATATTCAACCCAAAAGCATACCCAAGCCAAATGATCTCCTTTGCTTTATATAGGCAAGCTCTTCCTCAAATCATGGATCATGGGGCCTCAAAAATAATAATAAAATAAAACAATACCACGGGCCAAAACCATGATAACATAATACCGTCGGCTAAATACCAAGGGTTAAACATAAGGAACCCCACATGTGCGCGCTTTACTGTCTTGAAGTGTGTGCACTGGGGGTACGCACCTCATGAATGGGTAACCTGCGTTTCTGGACGTGGTCCCTGCATAGCGTACCTGCGGGTACGCATCTTCTGAACTGTTCTCCTGCGTACTTCTTAATTTTCATCATATTGAGAGCCATGCCATGGGTGTTGCCATCAAGTACAACATCTGTAACATATAACCATACCAGAAACATAATGCCAACATATTGTGGACATAGCCCCACATTCAGGTGAACCATGGTAAAATTGGTGTCTTCATGTGTATATTTGCTTATTATCTATTGTAGCATAGCAGTTTATTACAGTTACACTTTATTTCAGCAGAGTGACGATTTATGGATTTATATGATATGTTTAAGTGGTTAATGTAATGTGGTGAAGTCATTTATGAATGATAAGAATAAGAAAACATAAAAATACCACATCTCCACGTCCCTCAAGGATGGAGAAAATTGGTTTTGCATCCTCCCATAGTCACTTCAGCTGAGACTGTGATTTGCTTGCAGGTCGTTGCTGAAAGGGCCAATGATTGAAGGTTTTGTTGGTGCGCAGTATAGATCAAACCTAGGTCAATCCAAACATAGCCAACAATTATTAATATTGATTCTTATTATTATATTGTATATCATTTTTAATATTACTAATTATTATTATAATTGAATTATTCAATAAGTTCAAGTTTGGGTTAAAGATTCATACCTGAGATGTTATAATTGAGAGGAGTTAGTAGAAATAAACTAGCTAATTAGAGGAAACCAACCTCCAATGATCTCAATGCCACCAACCCTATTGATATATTTTTTTAAATGTTTCATTATTTCAAGAGCCTCCCTGATCTTCCTTTTCTGATTGTGTTGCTCCCTTGTGATGATCCTAGCATCTTCTAAGAAAATATGATGCTTAGTATTTGAGGAGTGTTCAACAAGGGCTAAAGTGTGTGATATTTCATTTGTATTTTAGCTATGTGCTCCTTCAGTCTTCTTTGCAAGGAACATCTTGTTTCTGCAATATAAATTTTACCACAAAAACAATAAATTTTGTAGACTACCTTAAAATGATGTTGATCAATTTTGTCTTTCACAAATATCATTCTTTACTTGATTGTTCCTATTTTTCTGAAATGAGTGAATATGTTCTTCTTACCCAAAATCCTTGTAATCTTATCAGTAACCCCCTGAATGTAAGGAAGGTGGAATTTAATACTATGTGTGTGAGGGCCTATCAATAGTGTTTCAAATCCATCAACCAAAGGGATATCCCCGATATGAAGTCCCAATCAGACCTCACACCATTTTCTGTATGATTCCCATCCAGTGTAAAGGTCCAATTTCTAATCCTTAAATATTTCCCTTGGCTCTAGCTGTCAGCACAAGAGAATGATGCAATGGTTTCTTTGAAAAGCAAGGGAGGTGTGCCTGGTGAGTGTGTAGTTGCAGCTGTGTCAAGGTTCTTCTACTACAAAGGGGAGGTAAAAGTGAGCCTCTAAGTGAGAGGTAATAGTACCATCCAGGAAGAGACAAACATGAACCACAAGGCTTCATCTAACATCCAGCAGAATAGTCCATAACGGGTGTGACGGTTGTTACAACCAACAAACAAGGAAAAATATGTCTAGTATCCCACAGAATAGTCCACAAGGATGGGACAGAAATAAAAACCATTACATCACATTATCAATAAGATAAGCACTAAAATAACCGAAATAGTTTAACCATCTTAGTACATTTGAAATAAAACATGAAATACAAACTTCCACAAAATAGTCTTACAAATATTCATAGTCCATGCATGAAGAACACATTGGTCTTGAAAGGCTTTTGTTACTAAGGAAAAGTTCCAAGACACGTGTTTAAAATTTACATCACAAGCCCTAATAGTGGGACATTTGATCCGGATTTAAACAGGAACACAACAAATTACATAGATATCCATAAATACAGAGATGCAACAAAAATAATACTTCATTTCATTAATGTAAAATATTAAAATATGCTTACAAATAGAAATGGAAATAAACTAGCTTGGGCGATGGTAGCTTATCTCTGAGGAGATATGTGGCAGCTACATGCCTCTGAACTATCTTACAACGAGGCTCGAAAGCATATTTATTGTTGAGAAACAATGGAAAACCTTAAACATCCAAAAAGCTAACCCTAGGAGATGAAGCACCAAACTATGGGCCTCGTTTTGGATAAATTGGTACATCAACTTCCTGGGGTTGTAACTTTGGCATACGATCTCTGTTTGATGCATACAATACCTCATTAGAAATGTCTATCCAAGGAATACAACTTTGGGATGAGAAACATGTACTATGGACCCATGTTGCTCCCATATTTCCCAAAAAACGTCGTTTAGGGCCTCAAAATGGCTCTGGAAGTTCAGGACCCGAAAAAATGCTAAAAATAGTAAATTGTGCTACAATTAAGGAAACTAAAAAATTGAAAGAAACAATGATGGGGGTACAAGTGGAATTGGCGGGTGGCCACCAATATCCACCTAGATCATTCCTCTCCCCTTAGGAAGTAATGTTCCCCATTGCATTGAGTTCCTCCATGAGATGAGGAAATTTCTGCAGAACTTGGTCCCTAGTAAACCACTTGCCCTGGTGAAGGAGTTGGCTTGCTTTGAAAACTTGATACAGTTGGATCTTCTGCTGGTGAGTGTGCTTGAACTACATGTCCATGATCTGATTAGTTGTAGCTCGTTCCATGCAATATGGATTTAACTCTGTTGGTGTGAGTTGTTATGCAATGTTGGACGTGTCTAGTAATGGTGGAAAGTATGGTCGAAGGTGGTCCACATTGAACACTAGGTGCAGGACAAGGAATGGGGGAATGCTGAGCTTAAATGCATTGTCTCCCACATCCTTGGTAATGGTGTAAGGCCCATATCGGAGTGGTCTGAGTTTTTGATAAGCTCTGGTAAGGCGTTCCTTTTGCAAATGCAACGAGAATTTTTCTCCCACCTGAAACTTGTGTGGCACCCGATGTTGATCATGTTGTTACTTGTACTTGGAATTTGATTTCTCCAGAATGTCATTGACCTACTAGCGGATAACTTGGATGTGCTCAATGAAGTTGTTTTCCTTATCTATTTCAGACAAGACATGAGCTGAATCTGCTTGAGTAGCTACAAATGGCATGGCCACATCAATGGGACATAGTTGCTAGAATCCCAAGCCCACATAAAAAGGGTTGTCTCCAGTAGAGCTCCAGAGACCCCGGTTATTGTTGTGCTTAACATAGGGAGGATCTCATCCCATGTGTGTGGATGCTTTGAGTTGTACATGCACAAAATGACATGTACGATCATCTTGTTGACAACCTCTATTTGGCCATCCATTTGGGGATGGAAAGCTATGGACTTAGTGAGTTTGGTGTCCAGCATCGACCATAGAATGGACCAAAATGTACTAAGGAACCTACTATCCCAATCTAAGATGATAGACTGTGGGATCCTAAAGTGTACCCACACTCATTCAAAGAAGAGTTTAGCAGTGGCTTCTGCTGTGTTATTCTTCTTGCAGGCCTCCATAATGGCCATCTTCGAGAACCTATTGACAATCACAAAAGCATAGTCGCTTCCATGCTTAGTAGAAGGAAGGCCCGACATGTAATCCATGGAGATGGATTTCCAAGGTCAACTAGGGGTAGGCAACAGAGTATAGAGGCCTTTCTTCTTGATCGTCAGTTTGGCAATGGATCAGGTAGTGAAGGATCTGATGTACTTCCCGATATCCTATTGAATATTCAGCCAATAGAAATACCTCTACAATACAGCCAATTTTTTCTCAATCTTGAAATTCCTAGGAGCCCGACTGTAGTGTGCTTCCCAAATCATCTTGGCATGCTCGCTTGAAGGAACACAAAGTTAACCCAGGTGGCATAATAGGGCATCTTGGAGGTGAAAATTTGGAACATACTAACCCTCCAAGAGTGTCTGGTATGTGTAGTGAACTCTGGGTTGCTTTTGTAGAGAAGTGGCTAATCAGAAGTTTCATTCCCACAAGAGCTGAGAATGGTGGTTAATGCCATTATTGGTGGTTGACTGAGGCAATTTGCAACATTATTGGTGCTACCCTTCTTATACTTGATATTCAAATGGAACTGTTGCAGGTATGTGGACCACTTCTGATGGCGATCATTCTACAACTACCCTTGGGCCTGTATGAACTGCAGGGGCCAGTGGTCAGTGTGGATGACCATTTCTTCCCCAAAATGTAATGCTTCCATTGTCAACATGCTTGCACAATGGAATACATCTCTTTTTCATAAGTGGGATACTTCTAGATTTTGTCTGAAAGTGTTTCACTGTGATATGCCACTGGATGCTCATGTTGAGTAAGGACTGCCCCAATAGCATAGTCAGAGGCATCTGTCTCGATCTCAAATGGTTGTTGCAAGTTTGGTAATGCTAGCACTGGTGCCGAGCAGAGGTGATGTTTCAATTCTATGAATGCCTTCTGTTGAGATTCATACCAAAAGAATTTTGCTTTCTCTCCCCCCGTAGTGACTTGACTCAAGGGCCAAGTGATATGAGAAAATCCCAACACGAACCTGCGGTAGAAGTTGGAAAGACCCAAAAGCTGTGGAGCACTGTAAGAGTGGTTGGAGATGGCCAATCCCAAATGACTTGGATCTTGGATGGATCCATATGCACCCCCCATTCATCAATAATGTATCTTAGATATTGAACATGGGTCATGCCAAAAGTGCATTTCTCCAAATTGGCACATAACTTGTGCTGCTGCAGTGTTTGGAGAACCTATCAGATGTGATGGAGGTGCTCTTCCCAGCTCTTGCTGAAGATCAGGATGTCATCCAAGTATACCACTACAAATGAGTTGGTGAATGGCCGCAAGATGTCATCCATTAGCCCCATGAAGGTTGTAGGAGCATTCGTCAACCCAAAAGGCATAACCAACCATTCGAACAGGCCCTCCTTGGCTTTGAAGGAAGTCTTCCACACATCAGAGGGTTCAATTGGTACTTGGTGATATCTTGACTTCAAATTGATCTCCCTGAAATATTTTTCCCCCTTCAGTTGGTCCAGGAGGTCATCAATCTATGGGATCAAGTACCTATTCCGAATGATGATCTTGTTCAATGCCCAATAGCTAATGTTGAGTCTCCAAGTCCCATCCTTCTTCTGTACCAACACGATCAAGCTCCCATAGGGTGATGAACTCAGTCGGATGTGACCTTTCTACAGGATCTCCTGAATTTGCCTCTTGATTTCATCATTCTCCATAATGGAGTGTTAATAGATTGGTCCATTGGGTAGCGACGCACCTGGGGTCAGATCGATGGACTGTGTGCCCTGATAGTATAGAGGATCCGCTGTGAGGGAGGTGAAGATGTCCTTGTACTCCTCCATGACCTTGTCCATCTGTAGTTGTCATGCAAAGGGGCCCTGCCTGGAGGTTGTGGCCACTTTCTTCTTCTTTCCTTGAGGGTTTATCATTAGGAAAACAAATTTCCCAGTTTTGAAAATGAGCTTACTGCATTGTTTTGCGGTAACCAAAGAGATGGCGGCAGGCAATGCTACCTCCAGTATCCTGTACAACTTATTTCCCAAAGTAAAAAAAACAACATGAGGTGTTGGGAGTGAGATCCCCTAAGGGCAGTTTTGGGGATAAAAGCCCATGTTTAAGTCAATTTTTTGTAATATTATTGTAAAGGCTCCGCATTTTGTGGTCACAAAGCACGAAGGTGTTATGTGTCACAAAGGGTAGTCCACCCTTATTTTTGTAAAATAAAATCAGCGATAAGAGATCTACCCATGGTCCACATACCATGGGATTGTATAAAAAGAGCTAAGCTCTAAGTAGTTAGAAGCATCGAACAAGAAAGAGAGTCATAGCTTTAGAGCAAGAAGTCTAAGTCTTGGGTTGTAGCATAGCTAGAGGCTCTATAGCTGAGTGGGCAGAGGCCTAGGGTAGAAGTCCACAGCTAAATGCGTGGGCCCTTGCAGCTGTGTGCACAGGGTGAATAGAGTCTGTAACACTTGGAAGATATTAATAAAAGGAGTTATTCTGCAATTTCTGAGTATTTGTTCTAGATGGGTTTGGATATTTTGTGTATGAGTTTCCTTTACTATGCTTCTATGATGTGTGGATGAATAAAGTTACATTGAATAATTAAATGCAATTATGAATATCTGATTGCGCAGTGATAACTTTAAGTATATGACAAAATAAGAAAATCACTTAGGGTAATTGAGGAATCTGCACGACATGCTACTATAATAGTGTGAAAGTACTTGAGCCCCAAGTTAGGGTTGTGCGAAGGTCGATCATATACTTTCACGAAGGTATTGAAATCTAGAATAATGGGTTTGTCTTACAACCCTAGAGCGAGGTCACCTGCGCGAAGGCAGGGATAGAAGAGATCAAACGACATCACAACCATCTTAGGGTGTGGAAACTTGGTTCTAGCATCCCCCCATACTTCTTTGGGTGAGACTTTGGTCCACACTCCACGGGTTGATGCCAAAAGGGCCAGTAGTGTAGGGATTTATTTGGCTAATTAACGTTGAACTTGGGTCAGGCCCCCTTAAGCCAGCAAATGGTTCCATTGCTAGTGCCGGAATCTGCATAAGAGATGTGTGATGTCGTATCATTGGAATCCAACTAAGAAGGAGATTAGAGACTAGTTGGATAGAAAGATCCAAAAATTTGTGGCATAGGAGAATAGAAACCTGTGATTGACAAAGAAATAATGATTGGACCAATACCTGTATACAGAGATCCATGAGATATTTTTCTACTCTTTCCCTATTGAGTTATATGAGTGGATCACAAAGCTAGAAGATAGCCAAGGAAGGTGGAAACTTGACGGTCCTATTGTGTGGACCCCAGAACTAGTGTGAACGTTGGAGGCATCAAAGGATAATATCACCCGCACTATCGATCATTGGCTTGATCGCGTCATAGGGGGATTTGTGACTGAATTCGCGGTCAACACCTTCGTTAGCTATAGTAAGGTGGAGCGACGCTTTTTCAAAGGACCGTGAGGTAAGTACATAAAATCTTTGAATACTTGGATTAAAATGTTGTTGTGTGAAAAATTGGTTATGTAGCTAGCTTGATGTTTGGGACTACGCGAAGTGGAAAAACTTACAGGAACGAAGGAAAAAAGGGTCTAGAGTACAGCCCCTTGATTTCACCTCTCAAAGTGATGAAGAGGGGATAGTGAAGGCTTCTCCGCAAGTGTTATTAAATTAATAAGACAAGGATTCCCTCAAATACCACCTCCACCCACACCACCTCTGACTTTACCACCATTGCCTCCAACTTCACCCATAACACCTTCGCCTCCACCTCGATTCAGTATGGAAAATACAGTGAAGTTGCCTTTGTTCAAGGGCTTGGGAAAAGAGGACACGATCCAATTCTGGTTTGTTGTGAGGGTTGTATGGGAATCTGAAGGTGTTATAGATGATCATATAAGGAAGTTGACAATGGTTAGTGCTCTACAAGGTCATGTGCTAACCTGGTATATTAAGTACTCTAACGATAACCTGAATGTTGGAGTAGTAGACATCTAGGCAACACTAAATAGAGAATTTAGTAGGCCTAACTATGAGGCATAGTCAATTGTGGGATTCAAAGAGATCATGATGCAACCAAGCAAGACACCTTGGGAACTAGATCAGAGGTTGAAATGTACAATCCACAAAGCCAACATGAATTTGACAGATGGACAACATCACGAGTGGTTTTTGGCTTTGCTACTACCACACTTAAGGAGTGCGTTGTCACAGCAAAAGATAACAACTCAAATAGAGACCTTGGAGATTTCCATGAGACTACATGAGAATCCATTGCAAGATCCTAATCTAGGAGTTCAGCATATCCATGCGCAACTAAAGAATCTATGCCTTGATATGCAAAGTCTGAAGCAGGACATGACGGTTCGACCAGAGGTATGTGAGGAGGTATGGTGCTTGAAATGCAAGAGTCAGGAACATGACAAAGACCATTGACCAGTCTTTGCAAATTACATTGTAGGAGGAGTGATGCCTTTAAGGCCAGAAACTCAAGCAGGATCTAGCATGGGGCCTGTGTTATGGTGTGCTATCTATCAGGTAGCTAGAAAACATGCCACTGATAACTGTCACTTGCTATTGAAGTATGTATAAGCACCGCAACATCTGTTTTGCAACTTTTGTACATCAGTAAGAAATCATGAGAATACTTGCAGGAGGTATGAACTGATGATCGATAGAACTCCTGCATATAGGGCTTAGGCCGAAACACTACCCCTTGACCAGAATGCAGGGATGGTGCGGATAGGATTTCAGGGGTGTAGATGAGGCCAAGGTGGAGGAGGACCTAGTAGAGGTTAAGGACAACTGATTTGCTACAATTGCAAAGGACCAGGAAACTATGCCCGCTATTGCAGTAATCCAATGCATCTGTCATGCAAGTATTGACCCAAAGTGACTCAAAATGAGTTTTTAAGAATGTACTTGCGCTTTTTTAACTTTTACAGGGGTTTGCACCCATAACATAGAGACAAAGCAGTCAGGTGCACAGGGGACATGACCAATAGGTGTGGGACCACAGGTAATGCTAAGAGAAAGTGTGGAACTAGAGTTTTAGAGATTTTTAAGGTTTTTCTCTTATTTTCAAGGCTTGATATGAAGAACTGAGGTTTAAGACTTGCAAAGGAGGAAGATATGAGTGGTGATAGACTCACACTAATTGCAGAATGTCAAGGTGACAATTTTTGTGCAACAGATTTCCCCCTAAAGTGCGAAGTCGGTAATAGATGAGGATGGTTTTTTCATCTAAGAAGAGTGAAGTACTTTATCATTTCAAGGATCTTCCTATGGAGACTCCGGTCGGAACCTGTAAAAACATTCAATGCAAAACATATATATATGAACATATCATCGCTGAGGTAGGCATTCCCATACTCAAATCAAAACTGACTAGAAAACTATCTAAACTACTCTGATATAGTAATGATTTTGTAATACATCATAAGTGTAGACATATGTAGACACAATATGGGTGCAACCATCTGTTTATCAATAGTCCATTGTATAATGAATAACAAAATTCCTCGCAGCCTAGATGGTGGAAACTAGATCCAGGGTCTTCATTTCTGCTTTCCGAACTAGTACGATTCTATCCATGTGAATGAATGTGTCGAAGTCGAACATGGTAGAAACCACTTGATTACCAGTCAATTATGTGAACTGTTAACAAGTGTGAGAGGAACCACCAGTAATGTTAATGGCCCTCAAAGTACTCAGTACAATCCATGAAATGTGAATAAATGAGTCGATGTTGAACATGTCACAGAATCCTTTGATCGAAGGTCAATGATGCAACTTGTCATCAAAGGCGAGAAACCTTCCATTAAGGCATGCAAATTCCAAGGTACTGAAGATTTCTAGATCATATTTCTAGATAATGAGTTGGAGTCGATAGAAAGTGATCTATCATAGGCAGGCCCACAACACAAAATCATAGATCAAGTTTTGAAGAAATATATTTGGCAAGGACTAATTCAGGGATGGTCAATATGGATGACAGATATTTTGCAAATGAATGGTTTATTTGAACTAACCTCTCGAACACATAACAACACTCCAGATGGTTGGGTGACAATTGACCTAAAGCTAATACCCGGAAACCGGCAGAAGAATTTCAATATGGTTTGATTAACCACTAGGAAAAGGATTTCCCAACCCAGGTGAACAAAAATTTTCGTGTTCAAGAGTGGCTAACTGCGTTTCTAAACACAAAGTATAACAAATAGGTTCATTTTTTTCTCTTTTCCCCCACCATTTCTAGCAAGTACCTCTTTATTTTTGACAAGCTTGAGGAGGATAACATTTGCTTGATTATAAGCTCATCCTTCGGATGAGTCCAACTTGGTTTAAAATTTGAACCCTAAGAAGGAGTGGTCTGTTCCTGTTTGAAATTGAACGGGTCCTTTACTGTTAAATTTTAACAAGTCCAGTATAGGAGAAAATCGGTGTTTTTCAATTTAGGGAGTCAGAAGAAAAACTTAAGAAAACTCTATGGTTGTCCTTTTTCGTAAATTTGTGTCCCCCAAGCCCGAAAAAGAATAAAATAATACTTGAGAGAATCGCTTGATGATTACGATCAAGGAGTACTTTTCATAATTAGTGCCTTCAATCTGAAAAAGTAAAAAAGAGATCAAAAACACATCGTTTTATTACCAATATCGAACTTGAAACGACAAAAGTCCGGCAATATTTTCATGTTTATACGATCAGAAAAGAGTTGTAAGTGGACCGTCCTTTTAATTCTATTTTAACGAGTTTACAAAGGAAAAACTCGGCAATCTTTTCACATTTTACGAGTCAAGAAAGAGCTTAAAGAAGACTCGTCCTAGAGGAACGAGTGGTATAAAGGGTAGCAACTGGTTCGAGTTGTTATCACTCATGTTTTCCTAGAAGTTGTGTAAGAGGAAAGTATACCCGAGGTAAACACAAACCAACCTTTTAGATGCAGAATCTAGCCAATCTGCATCCATAGAGGGCTCTCTCTTTATGATTTATCTTTGTTCTTGGAAGGTTTAGGCTAGTTATAGATTCAAGAGTTTGTTTTGGGAAAATGGTGGAATCCACAAACTAAGGGAAAGATTGAGAGCTTTCAGTCCATTGGGCTATGGATTCAAAGGATGGCTTTACTAGATTTCTATTCTAAGCACAAGATGGTATTACAGGGCAAGATAGCTAGACAGAGAACAATCCTTAAAATTTAAAGTGGAATGGATGAATTTGAAGGGATGAAAGGAAACTAAGAGTCTTTCACCATGTCCAAAAGAAAGAACTGAAATGACTACAAACAAAGAGCAATGAAGAATCCTTTGTTATAGTAACCAACAGTGTTTAAATTAGTAAAGCAAGAGCATTTAAGAATTCATGCTTATAACTGATTTAGAGGAAAACATAAAAAATAATAACATTTGGAAACAGAGTACAATTAGGCAAATTCTGTTTCAATCTCTTATGCAAATTATTCAGGAATGGATATGATGGTATTATGTGTTTAATATTAGTAAAGCAAGAGCATTTAAGAATTCATGCTTATAACTAATTTGGAAGGAAAAATCAAGAATAATAACATATAAAAACAGAGCACAATTAAGTGAATTATGTTCCAATCTCTTATGTGAATTATTCATAAATGGATATGATTATATTATAGACTGATATAAAATTTCAAAGAAAGGGTAGAAACACTTATTGAACTATTGTCCAACACATGAATCCTGCAACAAGTCATGTGCTTTAAATCCTCATCCAGTCAAGCCACGAAAAATTTCTCCAAGCGCTTTTATTTTGAACTTTCAATGTTACAGCCAAGTAATGGAATCCACTCAATGCTTCCAAGGGTGGAGTATTTATACCAATTCTAAACTAAAATATCTTGAAACAAATATCAAAATTGGTTCACAAATCTCTCCAACATTTCACATAATAGAACTAATTAAAGGACATCAATAATGCACTATTGGGCACTATTTTGTATGGATAGGTGATGAAAAAAAATAATTCAATTTGATCCAACTCTTAGTTGATGATGAGGCATCCAAGTCACTAACTGTTTCCTTTCTTTGTGCAATCTGCTCCAACAATTCTGCAAACTTGGGGTCCAATGATATTTTTGTATTTCTCAATATGTAATAGATATGTAAAAGGTGAAAGAGGTTATTGTAGATAAATATGTTGGTGAGATAAACTTCTTTCATTTTCCCAAAATTCCTCTCCAGCTATGCACAATAGTCTCTGTAAACAATATGTGTAAAACAGAGTTTTACAGAGTCTGAAAAATAGCCTGTAAAGATGTGCATGTATCTCTCATTATAAAATAACTGTGAAAAAACTGAGATATGCTTTTGTAGAGGAGTATCTTAGGAACAGAAACCTCCTTCAGTTTTGTATGAAGTATTTTGGATTGGCCAAAATACTCTCTGAAAAATGATGACTTAAACTGAAATTTTCTGCAAAAAGTGCTTTCCAATATTGTTTAATATTTCCAAAACCATAATGGTTGTTAGAAAATGAGAGAGGTTTTTGTAGATGGCCCTCGTAAGAACATAAACCTCCTTCATTTTTGTAAAATGCATTTTGGATTGATCACAATATTTTCTGCAAAACTATGACTAAAATATGCAATTTCTACAAAAATGTTCCTTCTTGTTATGTTTTTTTCATCTTTTTACTTTCTTGCTCTTTTGACTATTTTACTTTAACTTTAGACAAACATCAATATTGGTGAAAGTATTATCATCTCTTTTTACCATTTCACTACCTTCTGTATTCACTTTTACTATTTACCTTTGACTGCTCTGTAACTTCGTTTTAATTTTCACTGACTTTTACCTGATACACTTTAACCACTGATACTCTTTAGCTGTTATGCTTTCTAACCTCTGTTTGAATAGATTTGATAACAATCTTGGAGTAAACAAATCTTATGACTAGCATTAAGACTTTTTATCCAAGGATGTGATCTTCTGATTACCTCTTCAGGGGACAACCGAGTAGATTTTTCAAGCAATTCACCAATGGACAAGGGAGTGAGGTTTTGACCAGGTTCAAAATGGAGCATCATATTGATAGCTTGGGGAGTAATGGGGAAAATAACACTCTGGTCAGGGGATATTACATCTCTTTGAGTCAAATCATAGTTAGAATGGCAGTAATGGATGATTTCTGGGAAATAAATGACTGAAGGAATGAGATACCTTGGGAGATTGGATTCCCACAACCCTATAAGATCGTGCCCCTTTGAGTATTCGTCTCTGCAACGATAATAGCTCAATAGGGGACTTTCATCAAAATGAAGGTCTTTAATTTGGAAATATTCATTTATCAAAGGTAAATATTCCAATTCACGGTGAGGAGCATTTAGTGGAGTAATATTCAGAGCTGCCGACAACTCCATTTTGGTTCTTGTGGATTCAAAATGGAGGTTTTTGGTTTTACTCACAGGCCGGGAAAGATTTCTAAAAAATAAAGGAAATTGGCACAATTTGTTGGTTCAAGGAGCAAATACACAGTTTTAAAACCTCTGGGAAGGACTCAGTGATGATTTTTAATCACTATTTCAGCAAAAAACAAAGAACACTGAGTTTTACTTGCAGTCGAGGCGGGGATTGCCAGGTGGACAAACCACGATGGCACAAAACTTTTCGGAAGTTTTATTCATATTTTTGTAATTAAACATACATATGGCATGTTTAAAGTTTTTGTACATATATTTTTTATTTATATGGTAACAAACAAACCATAAGGGCGAGATTATAATATAATGATAATTTTAACCAAAGCGCGTATAGCGGGTTGTTAATAAATGTACGGGAAAATAAATACTTTGGTTAAACTTTATAATAGAGGGGTTTTTGGGATATTTATAAAAAGGGAGTTATATACTTAGGATAAGGTATTTTATTAGGGATTTAGTATAATAGAGTTAAAAGTAAATATGGCAAAGGACAAGGAAACTCAAAATATTTTTTTGCACATCTAAGAAAGTGATAACTTCTGAAGTAAATTGCAATATTTTATCTTCAACACTTAAACTTAGAATAGCAAGTTATTTAGAGGGATTTTTATGGGATTTTGCATGAGTTTCCTAAGTAAAATAGGATTTTACTTAGGACAAAGTTAAAGATGGAAGATTTCATAAAATGATGGATTATTCTTAAGTATTAGGTCTTTTGATCATTAGGCCGAGTCCGGTCCTCCAGAGGTCAAGGAAATGCTTGACCCCTTTGATCTCCAAATACTTAGTACTTTGGGGAAATTAGTAAAACTTTTTGAGGGGAAAGTGATGAGGGAGGTTAATGAGTTTGACTTTGCTTGCTATGATTTTCTAGTGTATTTCGTGCTTTAGTACTTGTGATGAAAGTAAAGGATCAAAAACATGTAGCAGCATCATTCATCAGATAACACTTTGCAACACCATCTACCTACCCTATCTACTTAATACTACCATTTTCTCTTCTTTATTAGGGTGCATTTAGTCTTGCAAACCCTCATCAAGATTTTTTCTTTTCACAAGGAAAATCTATCTAATTCTACCCTTATTACATCCAAGGGCTCAGATTAAACTGTTGAGAACCTTTTATTAACTCTAACTATCTACTTATCTGCCAAGATTAAACTGTTTGGTCAGATATTTATTCTCTAATCTACAACATGAAATTGAAATATGAGTAAGCCAAGTTTAAATAGTTTGACTTATTCATGAATTGTGGCAAAGGTTGGACAAGCTGCACACAATTGTTTTATTACAAAAATGAAGTAGTAGTGGCATTTGGATTTGCACACTTTCCTTGGTCTGTTTTTTGCTTGGGTTCATTTCTTTCACTTCTTTTTTTTTACCACTTTATTTTTCTTACCCTTTGATTTTTCTTTTAGGGTACACCCTCTTTACATTTTTTAACTTTTTTTATTTTTTGGTTTTTCAAGAATATGGAACACTTTTGCTCAAGAAAAAAGGTTTGAACATATTCCATAGTTCAATCAAGAGAATCATGAAAGATGAAACCTATTGGTATAGGAGGCTAACACTGGCTCCACTTGGGGATGGATTTTCCTTGTGGAAAGTCAAGAACAGCAGGTCAGATGCCTGAAAATGTCTTCAAACTAGAAGTATGAAATCTTCCTTATTCTGGTAGCTTTATTTTACATATGATAGTGAAACTTGTGAACTTAGGGCCTTCACTTCGGGCTTCAACTCCAACAACTCACCATCCAATCAACACCAAACCTTTATTCTTCCTTCTTGAATCCCACTTGAGCACCTTGTAACTTAGGCAGGAATCTATAGTCTTGGTCTTTTTATCAAAAATATTTTTAACCTTTTCCTGCACAACTTGAGATCTGACCTGAAACTAAAAGGTGTTGCAACCTTCAAACCAAATTAGTAACTCATCAAGATCTTAGGGCCTTTTGATTGGATTCAAATATTTAAGGATTTATTTCATAACTACTAAAATTCATAATCTACTAAAATCTAATTTAAATCAAACTGAAATCCTACCTACTTACTCTAATCAACTTTCTGACTGCTGGTAAGGTAAAATGAAACAACCAATGCAACCACTCAAGCATCATATACATTGGTGACCTTTGTTGCTTGTGCTTGTTGGTGTTTAAACTTGAGATCTTGCAATCAAATATAGCTTTGTTAACCTTTGAGAAGATAAGGAAATTCCTGATCTCCTTTGTTGGATCTAGAAATTGTACAAAAGGATCTTGTAACATATATAGACTATTCTTGAACGGATTCAAACAATTGTACATCTGTTGTGTATGTCCTGCATGCCATGAAATTGAAATATCACTTTTATCTTTATCACCCTGCATGTTTTCAACTGCACTTTGTGATGATATTTCTATTGATTGAAATGTCTGGCTGGTGAAACCATTATCATCTTGATTTTGATTCTCATAGTCTGTTGATGGAGAAAAATTATGATTGCATTCATTATCAAACTCATGAGTTATGGGATCATGAAAAAATTGGAAGGATTGATGCAACTTATTACATATAGGTTTAAATGGAACTTCATAAGTTTCTACAAGCCGCTTACCCTTCTCCTTAGAGATTTTATACCACATTCCCTTTAAAAACGAAAATGATTCAAAATAAAGAGGCAAAGAAGCTTCACTTATTTCCAAATTTTCTACATTTTCTTCCTCACTTTCATAGCTAAAATGAACAAGCTGATCATTATTCTCAAGTTGGTGAAACCGTATTTCCTTCTTCCCAAAACTAGTCTTTGATTGTTCTGTAAAGTTAGTTTGGATTTGAAGAACATAACTATCATCATACTGATCATATTTGGGCAAATCATCAAAATAAGTAATGTCATCAAACACACACATTAGATCAGCAGATTGTTCCTCCACACATTGCTTTATAAATCTATCTTCTGATCTATGGTAGTTGGAATTAGCAGAAATTTGTTCATGATTCTTAATCTCTTCTTGTATTTATGGCTGCAATATATTGACCAAAGGATAATGGTAATCCTGCCATATAAGATCTTTTGGATGATTTGTACCAGGAAAACAAACCTCATTCCAAAATGTTGCTTGATTTAAGTGATTGGAAAGTTGTTTCTCCTCCTTATTATCCACTTTAGCCAAGTGCTCCAAATACTCTTGATCTTCATCAAATATAACAACCTTATCACATACAACATGAAAATCCTCATCGTTATCTTTGTCATATAAAGGCTTGCAAGGGAATTGCAAACTCTCATTAATTTTAGATGAAAGATCATGATCTATCAAAGTGTGTTGTCTTATTTCATTTACATGCAAGGAAAGAAAATTTGTGACATGGTTTTCA
>APFE030168131.1:0-11519 GCA_000404065.3 Pinus taeda
CCTATGTCTTCTCATCTTTATTTGATAATCGATGGACTACTTTTACACAAGCTATGATAGGAGGCATAAAAACAAGCCTTGCTGAAGGCCCAGTACAATATGATGTTTTCCCAGATTTTTTTGTAGCTCTTGATGACCCAAATGTCCTACAATGCCTAACTCTAGGTATTCAGACTGCCGGGTATGAAAACTTCAAAAGAAAATCCAAAAATTTATCCATTTTCTATATTACTTGTGTTAGGTTCTATAACACAACAATTCCTGCTGTTTTACATTCCCCAGATAAAGATGAAGGTCGAGTTACTTTAATCCAGTATGACTCCTCCTCCAACCCAGTTGCACCTGTCCATGTTTCCAGGAATGACCTATGTCCACCTGATGACTGGGTAACTAATTGGGGAAAACCCACCAAGAAACCCATTGCAGCCGCTCAGTCGATTATAATAGAGACAGATGGAAAAGTTACTACCAGATTCCCCAGAATCAATTCATTCCAGAAAGAAGGACCCTCTACTTCTGTCTCTGCAATACCAACAACAATCAATCAGTTATATCCTGAACAGTCTGCTACACCTCCACAATTTGAAATAGATCAGTTGGTCCTTGATTCTATCAAAAGAATGTTTTTACCACAAAATCCATCTCCACCTTTCAGTTCTGTATGTGATCACCCTCATTGTTCAAAAACCTTTTGTCAATTTTCATCTGAGCCTCCAACACCTCATGGTGACTCTTCAAAAAGAATAAATATGATAAAATTTACTCCTTTGTCTGATTCTTTTGAAGAGAGCTACAAGCGTGTTACATTTTTTAACCCGCAAGAAGAAATGCTTGTACAAACTGTTTCCAGTTCTTCTACTAGAGGCCTTGGATATGTCAAATATTTGCCCATTCCTTCCTATAGAAAGAATCCCATTGATAAAATTCCAAAGCATGTTGAAATTCCATCTGATTCTGAGATCATAGCATTTTTAAAAATCTTTAAGGGGATTGGTCCTTATGATCCAGAAGATGCTTGGAAGAAGAAGATGTTTAATTGGGATATGTTTACTCATGAAAAAGAGCACTTGTATCTGCAAGAAGTCAGACTTCTTGAAAAGAATGACAGGCCTTCTTTTTACAAGCAGAATGTTGAAAAATGGAAAGAATGGATGCAGGCAAATAACCAGTGGATATCATTCTATGAATGGTATTACCCCTCTGCAAACATTATAGAAGAATCCTTAATGAAGCAATCTAGGAATCAAGCCAAACAGAAGAAGATTAAGGATTCTCAAAAGTTTGTAGAAGAAAAGATGTTAGAAAATCCTGTTGTTATTCCTCCTCCTCTTAAAGCTCCTGTGTTTGAATCAAAGATTCATAATATGATGGCCAAACCAAATATCCCAAGATCTTTGATAGCAGTTAGACAGCAAGGAGAGGAATTGATAAGAAAAATCTGTTTACAATTTCAGGTAAACATGATAAGATCAGGAACTCCCAATAAGCATAAATGGGAACTTCTTGATGGTTCGATTCATGAAACTGATACAGATTTTCCTCGCTGGAAAAATTTTATCATCAGAAACCAAGATGGGAAATTGTACAGAGTTCTCCCCTCCCATCCTGATGATCCTTCCATAGCAGCAAAGGATTCAATTGCTGCCACAAACTGGACAAATCTGGAATTATCAACCCTGGAGAAATATCTAAAAACCAGATTTGATTCTATTGATACTGCATGCTGAGAATTAAAGCTTATGATGGGAAGAGTATTGCAAAAGCAAGACTACAACACTGTTTGTTTGAATGAAAGTGTAAAGACTCTAACAGAAAATGACCAGACAATTGCACAGAGTTTAGATAAACTCTCCTTATCTACAGAAAGGAAGATCCATGAAGCATCTGTTGCCCATGGAAAGGAAATCATCAAAGTTTCTAGTAGTCTTGAATTGGTTAAGAAACAAGTCTCAGAAGTAACCAAAGGAATTGATTCCTTGAAGAAAAAACCAAACTCAGATGCCTACAAGACAGCTACTCTTTTCTCTGAGCCTAAGAGTACACTTCCTTATTCCCTTAACTCTTCTGTAGAGAGTCTTATCAAAGCCCCCAGTTCTATAAATTTTCCTCCACCAACATCATCTCATCCATATTCTTTGTTTGCTAATCCTAGCATTTTCAGCCCAGTTTCTACTTCATCAAAGCAAAAATAAACTGAATAAAGTTCACAAAAATATAGGCCAAGTTTCTTATTTGGAGAAATTCCTCAAGATGAATCAGAAGAGAATAAATATCATACAAGCCTTCACAAAATTGATTCAGTACCAGAAGTCGAAGAACTTGAAGCTTGTATTGATAATTTCTCTGCCCAAGATAAGGAACAATTTGGTATTTCAGAGGAAAATACTGAGACACAAGTTCATGCCACATCCTCTAGATCCCGATGGGATACCACTTGGAACCCAGCTCCAGACAGACGAGACTTAATGAAGTCATAATACCACAAAGATTGGTCTGCAAATTCCACATATTCGTGGAACATTGATAATTGTACAGAAGCAGAAGTTATGTCTATTTTACATTCAATGCTTGTTTGTTACAGGACATATCTCTCAGACGATATTGGTCTGGTAAATGCAACCCGAAGGATTATAGGAGGATTTGAGGGTACCCTGGATTCATGGCTAAAGGCAGAGACAATTAAAGAACCAAATCTTATTCCACATTGGGAACAATCTATAGTTTTAAATGAAGATGGTTCAACTTACATGGATCCTGTCACTAGTATGCCTGTAAATAATATGATTAGCAAATTGATTTATAGAATTACAGTGAATTTCATTGGTTTTCCTGAGATTACTAATGATATTACTACTGTAACATTATTGGCCATGAAGTTGCACAATATGCAACATTTTGATGAATATTTCAATGAATATCTTCATAGATTACATACATTGTCTCCTGAATTGATACTAGAACCCAAATGGAAGGAAATTTTTGTTGCTTCTCTTCCTCAGTGGGTTTCTACGGCAATTGTAAATAAGCTGCCTAGAAAAATTGGAGATTATAAATTTGGGATAATAAGACAAGAAGTCAAAGCAATCATAGTTGAGCTTTGTTCACAAATGAAGATTGCTAGGGCAGCAACAAATCCCAAAAAGCCACATGGCTACCAGCAACTATGTAAGCAATGGCATCTTGGAAAACCAGACAATTTTGGAGGGCATAGGAGAAAGAAAAAACATTTCAAACAAAATAATTCTCAGTTTTCCAAAGATAAATTGAAGAAAAGACACAGCAAAATAAAGCCTTATAAACATACAAGAATGTTCTCTAAAGAAAAAGAGATCATCTGTTATAATTGCAACAAGAAAAGCCACACAGCTCCAAACTGCCCAGAAAAGAAGACTGAAAAATCAAAGAAGAAAATAACATACATGAACAAAAAAGGGAAAATTAATTTCTTTGATTTACCTAGTAGCTGTGATGAATTAGTTTCTTCTGACTCTGATACGGAAGAAGATGTAAATTATGTTTATTCTACTGACTCTTCAGATGAAGAATGGTGCAGAGATCCTCACTGCATAGAATGCAAAGACTATGAATGCAGTGATCCAGATATCTGCAATTGTAACACAGTCAGAATGATGAAGTCTGAAGAAGATGAAGTAAGCAGGAATCTGTTTATGCAGATGATGGCGGCAACAGATCCTCAAATCAAAGACATGTACAAATCATTACTGACAGATCATTTTAATAAGCCATCCAGTTCAAGAAAGTCTCCGAATAAGGGATATGTACCACCTGCCTCCTTATTCTCAGTTGAAGCATTGACTGGGCAATTCCAAAATGAAGATTTCAGAGAAGATTTGCCTCAGACCTTGCCTGCAGTTCCTCAGGCAATTAAAGAACTGAGAAAGACGATAAAAGAAAATAGGAGATTGTGTATTAAGAATCACCAAGATCTGAATATAAGATTGATGAAAGTCCAAGGAGCATCATCTTCACAAAATCCTGGTGTTTCAGGAAAAACAGGAAATTGGACTTTCCATATGAATTCGGCTATGACACACAGCAAGCAACATGACAGTTCAGAAGAAGAAGAAGAAGAAGAAGAAAAGGACATAACAGACTTCGGATGCAATATAATAAACAAAGATGTTATGTATTGCATAAGAATGAAAGTTAAGGTTGGGAACCAGTATGAATACTGGAAAATTCTCATGGATACTGGTTCCAGACTCAACATTGTGAGTGATACTGTAGTAAGCATGAACCATCGAAGGCCAACTTCTTGTCCAAAGATTACTACAACAAGTGGTGAAATCACCACCAGGCATGAAGCAGAGATAGATGTGTTTCTAGATGACAAAGTTGGTGTTCATATAGTTTGTCCAGTAGTCACAGGAATGGATTGTGCAATGTATCTCGGCACACCATTTTTCCATAATTTTGAAAAGCATGGAGCCAAGATTGATGTAAACAATCAAAGGTATGGATATTTTGTTAGCTTGGGAGGTAATGAAATATTTTTTGCATTTATTAATTCTAATTCACCAAACAGATTGAAAAGGATTCATAGAATGCAGAATCTGTTGGCCAAAATGGAAACAAAGAAGGAAATATTAAAAACATAAGAGAATTTGGATAGCGGGAAATTTGCTACTCAAATAGCAGATCTCACTGCTAAATTTAAAGAATGCTGCTCAGACGATCCAAATGCCTTTTGGCATATCAAGAAGCAGGAAGTGGATCTTCCTCTCAAAAGAGACTTTAGTGGAAAATTGAGAAGATCCCAAGCAGTAGCAATGAATGAAGAACAAATGAAATTATGCAAAGTCGAAATAAGGGATCTGCTAAAGAAAGGATTAATCAGAAAGAGCAGAAGTCCAATTGCATGCTTTGCTTTTTATGTAAATAAACATGTTGAGATTGCCAGGGGTAAACCAAGGATTGTTGTGAATTATAAACCCCTGAATGATATTTTAGATTATGATGCCTATCCACTGCCTAAACCTTCTATGATACTTGCACAGATATCCAGATCAAAAATCTTCTCCAAGTTTGATTTAAAATCTGGATTTTGGCAAGTAGGTATAAGAGAAGAAGACAAATGGAAGACTGCTTTCTCAGTTCCAGAAGGACATTATGAATGGAACATCATGCCATTCGGCCTAATCAATGCTCCTTCTGCATTCCAGAGAATTATGGACGAAACTTTTGAAGGAATGGAAGGATTCCTGAAAAAGTACATTGATGATTTACTGATTCATTCTGATAATATTTCTGACCATATCAAACATTTGAAAATCTTCCTATGCAGGGTCAAAGAAATGGGAATAGTATTATCAGAGTCCAAAATGAAATTATTCAGGCCCATGATTGATTTCTTAGGATACAACATACAGTATGGTTTATATACTGTAATCCAAAGAAGCCTGAATTTTGTTGATAATTTTCCAGACGAGATTAGAGACAAGACTCAGTTGCAGAGATTCCTAGGGAGTCTCAACTACATTTCAAAGTTTATCAAGCATTGTGCTCAGGAGAGGAAGCTGTTAAATAAAAGACTCCAGAAAGCCCCTATCCCTTGGACTGAAGAATGTACAGAGGCTGTAAAATCAATTAAAGAAAAGGTAAAGGGCATTCAACCTCTTTCTCCAATCAGAGAAGATTTGGAGAAAATCATCATGACTGATGCAAGTTATGAAGGATGGGGAGCAGCCCTATGCCAGAAGGTTCCTGACAAGAAAAATGGCATAGAAGTATGTCAATATGCTTCTGGCCTCTAGGCAAAGAATCAGTTGAATTGGTCAAGTTTGAAAAAAGAGCTCAGAGCAGTTTGTTTGGGAATTGCTAAATTTTGAGATTTTGTAATATATACCAGATTCACAATAAGGACAGATTGTCAGCCTTTGCAATCTGCAATTCGCAAATGTGATTTTGAAGATGCTGCAATGGTGAGATGGATAATGCAGCTCAGTCAGTATAATTTTGACATAGAATTCATACCAGGTAACAAAAACAGTTTTACTGATATGCTGAGCAGAGAGTTTCTGACTGGTCACTCAATTTCAAGCCTACAGTGCAACTATATCAGAAGAAGCGAAAGCACTGTTGAAATTGAAACACCAAATGGATGTATAAGTTACATGCTTGAAACTCCATTAATCTTCCATGAAAGAGATTGGTACCCGATTAAGGAAATCAGGTATCGAGAGGGTTTTCCATACCTATGGACGGAAACTATGCAAGACGAGATGAACCAAGAAGCAGTGGAAGCCCTAGAATATCTGGAGCATATCGATAGTATCCACTACACACTTGAAAGAGATGACAGAGATTATGACAGAATGACAAGCTGTCATATCACACTTAGAAGATTTGGCAATCATCTTCATCGAGAGGATTATGATCCCGACAAGCAAAGAGAATGCTTCTACTCTGCAATGAACATTCAAAATTGTTCAACAAACTTTTTCTATTCCATACAAGCCTCTTTCCTGTTTGAAGGTATGTATGTTGATGCCTTAGAACGTGAGGACCCTACACCTGACTGGTTCATTGAATGGTGGAAGATCTATGGTCTCTCTGGATTACTCATCAAACCTTATACTCTACAAATACTTAAGATACCAGGATTCAGTGAACCAAGGGCCTATATGAGTGGAATTGCATACAAAAGTGTAGAGCATATAGCTGACATAATTAATCTAGCCTTTTCCCAAGCAATAAGGCGCTGTGGACATGTCAGATGGTTTGTCACGAATCACTATAAAGCAAGAAGGATATCTTCTAGTACCAATTATGAATATTTTCACAATCAAGTTGACACCACTTTAAATCCATACCAGCCGATTGATTTTATGCAGCCGCCCAATCAGAATAATTCTCAGACATGGGAATCAGAGAAAGAAATCCAGGTGCAGTACTTCAATAATTTCCTGGTAGAACATTACCAATACCAGCATTACACTTATCCTCAGATTGAGTACTACACAATGATGTAGAGTGTTGTCTTTTCGGCCGACTATGGTGCCGGACGAGCTTTCGTGGATTCCCTCGTCTTGGAATCTCCACTTTGTACATTTTGAGATTTGCAAATCTCCTCCTTTAAGTCATTTCAGTCTTTCGAGGGTTCACTCATGAATCTCCTCTGTGTAAATAGTATGTTAGTACTATGATTCGGTCCCCACATGCCTCCGGCTCTATGTTAAATAGTAGGGATGAGATAACATAGGACGATATTGTCCTATGCCCGAATCTAGCTTTCGGCGATCTATCCAGATCTGTCCAAGTATGAGTCACCAGTTTGTACAAAACACTTCAGCATCTGTCAGAGTACTTTTAAAATGAGTCATCAGTCTGTACAAAGGTTCTCGTGAATGGTTGTTCCCTTCCAGCTTATAAATAAAACCCAGCTGCAAAGTAAGGGGCATTGGGTCGAGTCCAGTCTTGAGTCTTGGGTTTGAGTTGAGAAGTTCTCCTGCTCTGCATCTGCGGACGATCGGTCTGATCTGATTGCAACACGAGAAATTTTCAAAGTCCTTAGGTGATTCGAGAAGCCTGCGCATCAGTGCTTGACGCTAGTGTGAACCTAAAGTGGCCGGATCTTTAGTTGGTCTGATGGTCTGTATTCTGTAAAAGTCTTTGAAACTCAGTCTGTCAGGTGGCCAGGGAGCCTGTAGATTTGTTATGCTTCAGCTAACTCATATCTACTAAATGCCACGACAGTCAATCTGAGGAAGAAGATTTTCTGTAAATCTGTGAGCAGCTTCATAATAAAATATCTCCATATTCCTTCTCTGTATTCTGTGATATCTATCTTTTATTTCCGCATAACTCCATATTCCTTCTCTGTATTCTGTGATATCTATCTTTTATTTCCGCATAATGGTATCAGAGCCATGTATTTGTTTGAGTGGATGTTGTCTGGTATTCCTTCTCTGTATTCTGTGATACCATTATGCGGATATAAAAGATAGATATCACAGAATACAGAGAAGGAATATGGAGTTATGTGGAAATAAAAGATAGATATCACAGAATACAGAGAAGGAATATGGAGATATTTTATTATGAAGCTGCTCACAGATTTACAGAAGATCTTCTTCCTCAAATTGACTGTCGTGGCATTTAGTAGATATGAGTTAGCCGAAGCATAACAGATCTACAGGCTCCCTGGCCAACTGACAGACTGAGTCTCAAAGACTTTTACAGAATACAGACCATCAGACCAACTAAAGATCCGGCCACTTTAGGTTCACACCAGCGTCAAGCACTGATGCGCAGGCTTCTCGAATCACCTAAGGACTTTGAAAATTTCTCGTGTTGCAAGCAGATCAGACTGATCGTCCGCAGATGCAGAGCAGGAGAACTTCTCGACTCAGACCCAAGACTCAAGACTGGACTCGACCCAATGCCCCTTACTTCGCAGCTGGGTTTTATTTATAAGGTGGAAGGGAACAACCATTCACGAGAACCTTTGTACAGACTGATGACTCATTTTAAAAGTACTTCGACAGATGCCGAAGTGTTTTGTACAAACTGGTGACTCATACTTGGACAGATTTGGATAGATCTCCGAAAGCTAGATTCGGGCATAGGACAATATCGTCCTATGTTATCTCATCCCTACTCTTTAACAGAGAGCCGGAGGCATGTGGGGACCGAATCATAGTACTAACATACTATTTACACAGAGGAGATTCATGAGTGAACCCTCGAAAGACTGAAATGACTTAAAGGAGGAGATTTGTAAATCTCAAAATGTACAAAGTGGAGATTCCAGGATGAGGGAATCCACGAAAGCTCGTCCGGCACCATAGTCGGCCGAAAAGACAACACTCTACATCATTGTGTAGTACTCAATCTGAGGATAAGTGTAATGCTGGTATTGGTAATGTTCTACCAGGAAATTATTGAAGTACTGCACCTGGATTTCTTTCTCTGATTCCCATGTCTGAGAATTATTCTGATTGGGCGGCTGCATAAAATCAATTGGCTGGTATGGATTTAAAGTGGTGTCAACTTGATTGTGAAAATCTTCATAATTGGTACTAGAAGATATCCTTCTTGCTTTATAGTGATTCGTGACAAACCATCTGTCATGTCCACAGCGCCTTATTGCTTGGGAAAAGGCTAGATTACTTATGTCAGCTATATGCTCTACACTTTTGTATGCAATTCCACTCATATAGGCCCTTGGTTCACTGAATCCTGGTATCTTAAGTATTTGTAGAGTATAAGGTTTGATGAGTAATCCAGAGAGACCATAGATCTTCCACCATTCAATGAACCAGTCAGGTGTAGGGTCCTCACGTTCTAAGGCATCAACGTACATACCTTCAAACAGGAAAGAGGCTTGTATGGAATAGAAAAAGTTTGTTGAACAATTTTGAATGTTCATTGCAGAGTAGAAGCATTCTCTTTGCCTGTCGGGATCATAATCCTCTCGATGAAGATGATTGCCAAATCTTCTAAGTGTGATATGAAAGCTTGTCATTCTGTCATAATCTCTGTCATCTCTTTCAAGTGTGTAGTGGATACTGTCGATATGCTCCAGATATTCTAGGGCTTCCACTGCTTCTTGGTTCATCTCGTCTTGCATAGTTTCCGTCCATAGGTATGGAAAACCCTCTCGATACCTGATTTCCTTAATCGGGTACCAATCTCTTTCATGCAAGATTAATGGAGTTTCAAGCATGTAACTTATCCATCCATTTGGTGTTTCAATTTCAACAGTGCTTTCGCTTCTTCTGATATAGTTGCACTGTAGGCTTGAAATTGAGTGACCAGTCAGAAACTCTCTGCTCAGCATATCATCAAAACTGTTTTTGTTACCTGGTATGAATTCTATGTCAAAATTATACTGACTGAGCTGCATTATCCATCTCACCATTGCAGCATCTTCAAACTCACATTTGCGAATTACAGATTGCAGAGGCTGACAATCTATCCTTATTGTAAATCTGGTATATATTACAAAATCACGGAACTTAGCAATTCCCAGACAAACTGCTCTGAGCTCCTTCTTCAGACTTGACCAATTTAGTTGACCTTTTGCCCAAAGGCCAGAAGCATATTGGCATACTTCTATGCCATTTTTCTTATCAGGAACTTTTTGACATAGGGCTGCTCCCCATCCTTCATAACTGGCATCAGTCATGATGATTTTCTCCCAGTCTTCTCTGATTGGAGAAAGAGGTTGAATGCTCTTTACCTTTTCTTTTATTGATTTTACAGCCTCTGTGCATTCTTTATTCCATGGGATAGGGGTTTTCTGGAGTCTTTTATTTAACAACTTTCTTTCCTGTGCACAATGTTTGATAAACTTAGAAATGTAGTTGAGACTCCCTAGAAACCGCTGCAACTGAGTCTTGTCTTTGATCTCATCTGGAAAATTATCAACAAAATTCAGACTTCTTTGGATCACAGTATATGAACCATACTGTATGTTGTATCCTAAGAAATCAATCATGGGCCTGAATAATTTCATCTTGGACTTTGATAATACTATTCCCATTTCTTTGACCCTGCATAGAAAGATTTTCAAATGTTTGATGTGGTCAGAAATATTATCAGAATGAATCAGTAAATCATCAATGTACTTTTTCAGGAATCCTTCCATTCCTTCAAAAGTTTCATCCATAATTCTCTGGAATGCAGAAGGAGCATTGATTAGACCGAATGGCATGATGTTCCATTCATAATGTCCGTCTGGAACTGAGAAATCAGTCTTCCATTTATCTTCTTCTCTTATACCTACTTGCCAAAATCCAGATTTCAAATCAAACTTGGAGAATATTTTTGATCTGGATATCTGTGCAAGTATCATAGAAGGTTTAGGTAGTGGATAGGCATCATAATCTAAAATATCATTCAGGGGTTTATAATTCACAACGAGCCTTGGTTTACCCCTAGCGATCTCAGCATGTTTATTTACATAAAAAGCAAAGCATGCAATTGGATTTTTGCTTTTTTGGATCAATCCTTTCTTTAGCAGATCCCTTATTTTGGTTCTGCACAATTTCATTTGTTCTTCATTCATTGCTACTGCTTTGGATCTTCTCAATTTTCCACTAAAGTCTCTTTTGAGAGGAAGATCCACTTCCTGCTTCTTGATATGCCAAAAGGCATTTGGATCATCTGAACAGCATTCTTTAAATTTAGCAGTGAGATCTGCTATTTGAGTAGCAAATTTCCCACTATCCAAATTTTCTTTTGTTTTTAATATTTCTTTCTTTGTTTCCATTTTGGCCAACAGATTCTGCATTCTGTCAATCCTTTTCAATCTGTTTGGCGAATTAGAATTAATAAATGGAAAAAATATTTCTTTATCTCCCAAGCTAACAAAATAGCCATACCTCTGACAGCTTACATCAAGCTTGGCTCCATGCTTTTCAAAATTCTGGAAAAATGGTGTGCCGAGATACATTGCATAGTCCATTCTTGTGACCACTGGACAAACTAGATGAACACCAACTTTGTCATCTAGAAACACATCTATCTCTGCTTCATGCCTGCTGGTGATTTCA
>APFE030168136.1:0-13577 GCA_000404065.3 Pinus taeda
GTTTTCCATATTTCATTGCTTAAGAAGTATATAAAGGATGGTGATCATGTTATTGATTGGTTTGCATTGTAGTTGGAGCAAGAAGGAGATTTCCATCCAGAGCCTTAGTGCATATTGCAGTGGAAATATCTCAAGATCAAGAAAAAATCCATAAAGCAAGTTAAAATGCAGTGGAATCACTTTGGGCCTAAAGAAGCTATATGGGAGATGGCAGATCAGATGTGAGCCTTGTATCCTTCATTGTTTTCTAGTTGAGGCAAAGCAGTTTGGTTTAATGTTGGTATATGTTTGGCATATGTTTCGCTGATGTTTTGGTATATGTATGTATATGTATATGGATGTAAATACTACCATGAGCTAAGTTATAAATCTCCAATAAGCCGCATGGGTGTCATATTATTATGGTTGTTATATTGTCATGTTGTCATGGTGTTTTTCTTTTAAGCAGCTCTTTCATTGTAAATACTACAATGAGCTAAGTTACAAAGCTCCATGGGTAGTATGTTTGGTTTTCAACGGTTTTTATGAGGTCATGGTGTGGTTTAACGTCGAGGACAGTGTTCCCCAAGGGGAAGGGTTCTATAACAACCTTGGTGAAAATTTCATGTAATTAAAGTTAATAAAGGAAAAATAAGGCCACGGTTAAGGGACACTTATTCCAAGTTGAATGTTGGGAAAAATATATCTTACTGGGTGTCACTAGATGTGTGTTTTAGCTAAGGAAAATTGGAAAAGGCTAAGAAAATGGATTAAAAGGAAAAAAGGAATTTTTTCCACATCAATTAATGAAAATAAAAGAAAATAGGAGAAAAAGAAGGTAAAAGGTCACAAGTTGCATGGGAGGAGGAAATTGAAGGAAAATAAAATAGAGGCATCATTAATAAAAAGGATTTTGAGGATCAGTGGGCAAGATTTTTCTAACCTTTTATCAGTTCAAGTTTGGAGCTCTCTCATTATTCTCTCTCTCTCTCGCTCACTCTTGATCACTTAGAGTTTTCTTGGAGCACCCTAGCTTTGGATCAAGGAAGGAAACCAAGGATCAAGGAACAAGAGCAAGATCAAGCAGCTTCAACAGAAAAAAATAATGTAGGTAGCCTTTTGCATGTGTGATTTCCTAGTTGGTTTGGACATGCATGTATTTGCATGTTGGTCTATGGTTCTCTTACGACCGGTGGCATGGTTTTGTAAGGTTATGACAGTGGTTTCAACCTATCCTTTCCTTTTTCCAGATTCCATGGTGTTGGGATGTTTATTTCGGTTTTGATCTTTGGTTTGCTAGATTGGTTTCAGAATCTTGGGCGGAGGTGGTCTCAAGGTTCATTTCCCAAAGGCCTAGGAATCCCTTAACTAGTTTTGGTGGGATACATGGCAAATCCTAAGGGAGAAGTCTTGGTTTAGGGCCTAGTTAACATCCAGGTTTGGATTATGGTAAAGCATGAGAGACTAGTCTTGGTTTAGGGCCTAGTGATTCGAGATTGGATTGCGGTAATTCCTGAGAGACAAGGAGATGGAAAATTCCTCAAGGATAGTGATGGATTCCAAATGAAATTCCAAGTTCGGTTCGGTTGTGATCGGAGCATCGGTTTGGGTGTGATCACATTTTGGTGGTTTAACCTCTGGATTCCCCTGGTTGTTCTTGGATTGGTTTTTCTACGAGATCCCACATTCATGCTTGGAATATGGCACAGGAGTGACTAGATGAAAGAGAGATTTGATTCAACCATGTCTATGGTCAGGTGGTTCAGCCATGTCTATGGATTCAAAGTTTTATTGTGCTTTGATGCTATGTTGTTGTAGTGCTCATGTTAATCAAGTTTTAGGAGTCCGATTTGAAATTATATGAAATGAGGCTCAAATGGAGGAAGTGAAGGCATGGAGGATTTGGGTATACTGTGATTGACAGATTCAGTAGATGGAAGAGATTTCTCTATCCAATGGTGGTTGGATAATTCGACAAAAATTGGGCAAGGCTCATTGGTCATGATAGTACCAACATACTGGAGTCTACAGAGTCATTTTTACAGTGTAATCAGCGAGGATCGTTGATCATGGTGGCCTTCAGCAGATGGTAGTTCACAGATCTGTGAGGTAAACATTTTCGCGTTTGATAGTGCCAACATACTATGAAAGAATTTGAGTCTTCCTGCTCATAGAAGTGAGTTGTTCCATGTATAATTTGCTTGATAAATTAATAGAAGAATTGAGCAGCGCAGCAACAACATGGTGGTTTTTTGTCTGGGATAAGTTTTCCACCAAAAGCAATTGTGTCTATTTGTGATTGCTTTCATGGTTTCTAAATTATTTTTGATGCACTAATATCTAATTATGTGTTTCACTTTATGCATGTTAAAGATTAAATAATAGGAGAAAATTTGTATAAGTATTCACAATATTGATTCACCTGCCCCTGCCCCCATCTCCAATCCCCTCCTCCTCTCAGTAGTGATCTAGTTTCCAACAAGAACAACTACCTCACCAAGGGTGGCTCTTTATGAGAGGAACTGTGGACTTGCATTCATAAGTTCGGATTTTAAATGAAGAAGTACGACTATATATGAGGAAAGCAATTTTGATTATCTTTTTTAATAGAAATTTATAATATATTTCTTGAAAAAAAAAGAAAGGAAGAAAAGACTAAATTAAAGTCCTTAAAAATTAAAAAACTAAGCAATAATAATAATATAAATAACAAGCCATAAATAAATCTTTTAAAATTTGACATGCCTTTATGTTCCTTGTTTATTTTTATTTTTTTTAAGAAGTATTAAGACATTCTCGTCCAATGGTTGGATGTGTGTTAATAATGCTTATTAAAACATTCCCTTTCAATTGTTGGGCGTGTGTTTATGAAAACGCTTTAGTTTTCCCGTAGCTTTGTAGTTTCAGTTATGGACTTAGGGTTTGATTGAAAATTCATATTCATAGGATTTATATTGTATTTTAATATATTGTACAAAAATATAATGAAAAAAACTTGTTGGTCTTTGGGTTTCCAAGTTAAAATTTATGTAAATTTGTGTGTCATGCTATTTTTTTTGTTTTTATTAAGAATCTATTTGCAACAATTATTTGTACATAATTAAAACTTACATCAATATGATAAAAGTTTTGGTCTTGTAAAAAATGAAATTAAGACCATAAAATA
Source organism: Pinus taeda (assembly GCA_000404065.3). Taxonomy (NCBI): domain Eukaryota; kingdom Viridiplantae; phylum Streptophyta; class Pinopsida; order Pinales; family Pinaceae; genus Pinus; species Pinus taeda. The sequence continues at coordinate 3,146 of APFE030168136.1, forward strand.
TTTTACAATATTTTTCTAATTTTCATTATCATATATTTACACTAATAATATATTTCCTCAAACATAAGAACTTCATTTTTAAAATGCTTATACCCTTGAATCATTAGATTATTCATTAATAAATTAAAATGGTCTAGTATGAAACTAATGTGATTTTGGATTGCTCAAGTGAATGGAGAGTTAAGTAATCACCTTGACTTCATTGTAGTTATAGTTTGCTCTACAAAGATTAGGATGCATAGTAGAATATGTTTGTTTTACCCAAATAACATGTAGAAAATTGACAAATGACAAAGAATAGGAAAAAATTAGCAAGTTGACATGTTTATGACTTTGTATATTTGTTATTCCTTGTTGAAGGATATTTAGATTTCCATTTAACTGGTGGCAAATTTTCTCAAACAATGACAAGGAATTTCCCTCAAATATAAGAAATAATTAATATGAAAAAAAGAAGCATGTAAAATTGAAAACTTAACAAATAGCTAATCCCAAAATCTTTTAAAAATTGATGCTTTTATAAGGATATTTGTAAATGCCACTTTTGTTGGAAACTTAAGCTTTAAACTAAGATTTCTCTTTTTAGTGTAAATAGAGATTGTGGTACTCTTAATGTCTCTATTTTTTCTTCCATCCTAATTTCATTTTGGATAGACACAACATAACCTCCTATAATTGCTTTTCGTAGTAATTTCTTTTTAGACACAACATAACCTCCTGTAATTGTTTTCCATAGTAATTTCTTTTTATAGACACAAAATAACCTCATAATCCCAAGTTAACATACTTATGCCTTTGTAAATGCTTGGAAGAATCACACTGGCAAGTTAACCTCCTTACCGTTTTGACTATGCTTTTATTTGCTTGGAAGAATAAGCATAAAGGCTTAGGTTTCAATTTTGTTGGTGACACTACTTCAATAAATCATTAAATCTCTCTTTGACAAAAATGGTTAGGTCATTATAATTATTTTGCATCTTTATTACTCAATATATTAGACCATTTCATCATGTGAAAGCAAGACAAACCATATCATTAAATAGACCATTTTAGTTATCAAATTTTAAGTGGAATAGAATGCAACTTATTATATTATGAAATTTAAACCTCAAAATTTCATGTATTATACCAGGTAACTTTTAACATGTAATATCAGTTAAAAAAAAAGACAAAACCAATAAACTAATAAAAGAATATTGAGGAAAAAAAAACACAGGTCTAGAGTATTCCAACAAAATAAAAATCAAATATCCAACACAAATTCTCTTTTCCTTACAAGTCAAAACACCAACATTCAATTTTCATATCTAAAATTAAGAGACAATCTAACTTCTAAATCCTCATTATTCCACCCTAATAAAAGTGAAATAGATATAAAATATTTAAAGGCACACAATACAAATCCTCATTATTCCAACATAATAAAAGCGAAATAGATATAAAATATTTCAACACAAACTGTACTAGTCCACTTCTAAATCTAGATTTGTAAGAACCGAAAACACCAATGCAAAACCAATAAAACAATATAAAAATTTGGAAAAAATGAAACAGCTCTAAAATATTCCAACAACATAACGAAATAGAATATCAACACAAATCCTCATTTCCTTGCTGTTCAAAACAACAGCATTCAATTCTCATATCTAAAATTAAGAGACAATCCACCTTCTAAATCTTGTAGAATATCAACACAAATCCTCATTTCCTTACTGCTCAAAACAACAGCATTCAATTCTCATATCTAAAATTGAGAGACAATCCACCTTCTAAATCCTGATTTGTAAGGGTGCTGTATCATCTTCTAACACGGTTAAAAAAAAAAGAAATAAGGGAAAATTATTTAATCAACTTCCTCAATTTTAGGCCCCGAGCCTGCAGCAGCAGAATAACCCTGTTCAGGGGAGCCAGCAGCTCCATAGGCTCCACCAGGTATATCAGCACCAGCGCCTTGGTACATCTTAGCAATGATAGGATTGCAAGTGTTCTCCAGCTCCTTCATCTTGTCATCAAACTCGTCAGCATCTGCAAGCTGGTTGTTATCCAGCCATTGGATAGTCTGTTCAAGGGCATCCTCAATCTTCGTTTTATCAGATGGATCTAACTTTGCCGCAATCTTATCATCTCGAATGGTATTCCTTACGCTGTAAGCATAGTTCTCCAAAGAGTTCTTGGCCTCTAACTTCTTCTTGTGCTCTTCATCTTCAGCCTTGTATGTCTCAGAATCACGAACCATCTTCTCAATCTCCTCCTTACTCAATCTACCCTTGTCATTTGTAATGGTGATTTTGTTTTTGTGACCAGTGGTTTTGTCCTCAGCAGAGACATTTAGAATACCATTGGCATCAATATCAAAGCACACAGTGATCTGGGGAACTCCTCTGGGAGCAGGGGGAATACCAGAAAGTTCAAATTTACCCAACAAGTTATTGTCCCTGGTTCGAGTTCGCTCACCCTCATACACTTGAATCAACACACCAGGCTGGTTGTCTGCGTAAGTAGAAAAGACTTGCTCCTTCTTTGTGGGGATGGTAGTATTCCTGGAGACGAGAACTGTCATAATCCCACCTGCAGTTTCTAGCCCTAATGAAAGGGGAGTAACATCTAGAAGCAACAGATCTTGCACTTTCTCACTGCCCTCTCCACTCAAAATAGCAGCTTGCACTGCAGCTCCGTATGCAACAGCCTCATCAGGGTAAATGCTCTTGCAAAGCTCCTTGCCATTGAAGAGGTCCTGCAACAAGGACTGAACCTTAGGGATCCTGGTAGACCCACCAACAAGAACCACATCATGGATTGAGCGTTTGTCCATCTTCGCATCCCGCAGGCATTTCTCAACAGGCTCCATGCACTTCCTGAACAAATCCATGTTCAACTCTTCAAATCTAGCCCTAGTAATAGTGGTATAGAAGTCAATACCTTCATATAGGGAATCAATCTCAATGGTGGTCTGGGCAGTTGATGAAAGGGTTCTCTTAGCTCTCTCACAGGAAGTTCTGAGTCTCCTGAGGGCTCTGGCATTACCACTAATGTCCTTCTTATGTTTTCTCTTAAACTCTTGTACAAAGTGGTTCACCAATCTATTATCAAAATCTTCACCACCCAAATGTGTATCACCAGCAGTAGCCTTCACTTCAAAAATACCATCTTCAATTGTGAGCAGAGACACATCAAAAGTACCTCCACCCAAATCAAAGATAAGAACATTCTTCTCACCAGAACTGCTAGCCTTCTTGTCAAGCCCATAGGCAATAGCAGCAGCAGTGGGCTCATTGATGATTCTCATAACATTCAAACCGGAGATTGCCCCTGCGTCCTTGGTTGCCTGCCTTTGAGAATCATTGAAGTATGCAGGAACAGTGACCACAGCATTCTTAACAGTGGTCCCGAGATAAGCTTCTGCAATCTCCTTCATCTTAGTTAAAACCATGGAAGAGATCTCTTCGGCTGCAAAATGCTTCTCCTCCCCTTTGTATGTTACAACGATGCTGGGCTTATCGCCAACCCCTGAAATGACCTTGAAAGGCCATAATTTCGCATCGCTCACAACGGAGGGATCAGAGAACCTCCTACCAATCAACCGCTTTGCATCTGCCATAACATAGAGAACTGATTTAGATTGAACACAAATGCAAAAACTACACAAATAGAAGAATCTTACAGATGCAAATTCAAGCCTTCATATCAATCACCTTCAAAAAACTATAAGCTGAATTATGTATATCCCGGTTCATATTCGAGAATGAAAGGGGAATTAATATACAACAACTGAATCACATATACAGAAATAAGCAGTGGAATAAACTCCCTCAAAAGAGTGACAGAGATTACTAACCGAAAACAGTGTTGATAGAACAGAGATTACTAACCGAAAACAGTGTTGATAGGATTCATGGCGACCTGGTTCTTGGCAGCATCTCCGATGAGACGCTCTGTATCAGTAAAAGCGACATAGGAGGGAGTGGTTCGATTCCCCTGATCATTGGCGATGATTTCCACCCTGTCGTGCTGCCACACTCCCACACACGAGTACGTCGTCCCCAGATCGATTCCGATCGCTGCTCCCTCGCCCATATTGACACTCTCACACACAGAACGCAGAGAGGGAGTTAACTTACGAAATTGGGCCGAGAGCGATCGAAACTGTAGACGAGTAATGCAGGCCAAGAAGCACGACCGGCGAAATGATCAAAATAGTTGTTTCACACTTGAATTCCATTCCATTCCCTTCCCTTCCCTTGAGGATATTTTATAGTTGTAGAAATACTTTCAACTTAACTTCTCCATTGGGTTGAGTAAAAGTAAAAAATAGGGGTTGGTTTTTCAACGAATTGCCCCTAAACCAATCCGTCATGGGTATTTATTGTGATACAGATGTATTTTTTTTTCTTTGGGAAACTTTATCTATCGGTTTTTATTGTTCTGTAAATCCATAAACTTATTTTTCTCCTTCCAGAAACTTCTTCATTTACCATTTTTTATTGTTATACTAACTTAAGTTTATATTATTATTAACCAGAGTTTGGGATATTATTATTATAATTTGCAACCGTTTTCATATTTCATATTCTAAGTTTAATTTGTGGACAAAAAAATCAATCTTAAATCAATTTCCATCTTAAAGCAATTTCAACTTAATTCGAGAAAAGTAAGTTTTAAATAATTGCCACACAAACTTAATTCACTTATTTAAAAAATTCTATTTAAAAGTTTTATTGTTGGATAACCGGAATTCTCTCCTTCAAGAAACTTCATCTATTAAGTTTTAGGATTTTATTGTTATGGTTTTTCCTTCAAGAAACTTCATCTATTAGGTTTTGGGATTTTATTGTTATGGTTTTCATCTTCCAACATCATAATTTTAGTGCTACAACCTTAAAAGTTGAATTTCTAACAATGAAACGGGTATGTTATTATGATATTTTTTTATTAAAAACCAATATCCAAGTGTAATTGGTCTAAAAATATCTATTGTCTACTTTGGTGACCCACGAAAAAATATCTCATAGAATCAACTATCTCCACAATGTGAAATTAAAAATCAGCCTTATATTGGCCTTTAAGAAACCATGTGGATGAGGCTTCCAAATATTGATATCTACATTTGTTTGGCTCACACCCTTGATTATGCCCTGTGGGCTTATAGAATGGAGACCCAAATGAAGTAGAATACTTGCATCTTGGGGCAAAGGAGGGTCCTTAGAAGGTGTCCTCAACAAGCTACTAATTTCATAGTTTGTTGTCCCTGATCAAGTGTGGCTTGAGGTATTGGGTTGTTTGTGTAACCAAGCCCACCACCCTATGACATGAGCAACATTAAAGTATGGGGGTGGTGTGGCCACCCCCATGCATGCAGAAGCATGCAAATTTATATTTATGTGTCTTCTTGAATGTTCAGTGGTGGTAACCAGAGGAGAGAGCGACAATACTAGTTGCGTCACTACCTTGTTGAGAGTTGGAATGTCACCATAGTTAGAAGGTTTTGGTTTATATTTTGGAAAATTGGCGACCTGAAAAGAGGCACGTGTTTCAGTTGGTTTCGAAAGTCTGGAAGCCTTCTATACTTGAGTGAGCGTTAAGTGAATTAGACCTATAGAGTGCATTCCCATCACACTAGTGACACAACAACTTACATCGTGGACTAGAGAGGTTTTCCCACAGCTGTGAAATTCATACAACTTTTCCCACCATTCTTCATCTGGAATTTCTATCTTAGTTACCCTACAGCTGATTTCATATACCTTAGTATACTGGGAAAAAGTGGGTTTTACAATGAAAAATTGTTTTATCTCATGTTGAATAAAACATATGTTGTTGATGGCTTTGTAAAACGCCTTGCATGTCATGGAAACTTTGATGTTGGTGGTCTTGGTTGTGTTCTTGGAAATGTCCTAAAGCTTCTCGAAGTATTCTTCCTTGGTCATTAATTTATCATTGATCACAAATAGTGAAGGCAGGCCCTTCTTGTTCAATGCATCAATCCTTGTGAAAAATCCGTTGGCTGCTACTTCAAGAGTGTGACACTTCTCTGTCAACTGCACTACTAAGTTATTTTTGGTCAGAACTTTCTTCACCTCCAGAATAGTTTCAGTCATGTAATCCACTCCTAGATCATCCAATTCATAGCTATTTTTAGAATTAAGAAATTTTATAATGTTGTCGGTTGTAGTAAGCATCTCTCCTAGTTGAGCATTTATATTGGCAATTGTCTACTTTGCCTTTTCCATCAACTCCTTCTGCTAAAAAATAATCTAGATACATGGCCAGATTTCATCCATCTCCTCAATGAAGTTGTTCCATATAATTTCCTTGACATCACCCAGAGTGTGGCCAATGGAAGACTCATCTGTTGAATTTTTCCATACTTCTATATGATTTTGAGCTCTATGAAGCTCTGCTACATGAAAAATATCAGATTTCTTTTGATGAACCTCAAGAAGTTTCACTTGGTCATGTAGTTTCTTAATTTCTTCATTTTGTAGAGACATATTTTGGACTGCATTGGCCAGTTGATTTGTGGCATCTCCTGCACTTGTTGAAGCTAGTATGGTTGTAGGAATGACTGTGATAAGAAGTGCTTCTAAAGGGGTAGTCTTTTTAGCAACTTTCTCCTTTTCCTTGATCAATTTCTCCATCTTCGTCTCCATTTTCTTAAGTTGTGCAGTCTGCTCCATGATGAGTTTCATCATATCTGCATTTGGAGTCTTTGTCTCTGCAATATCCTTAGCTAGAGGATCTTTAGTAGCTGGCAGTTTTAACTGCTTCCTCAATGCTGCTATGTCCAAATTCTTCTTTTTGACCAACTCCTATGAAGCATTGATGTTTGCAGGATGATAACCCGATTTGATTACCAAATCCTCCAAGGTTTTAATCTTGGTTTCTTTGGCAAGAGTATAAAATTTCTCCATCTTTAGCTGTGACTGGACATTTTCTAATGTGACCTGTAATTTGGACAAAGTCATGGCTATGTTAGTGACAGTAGAGAAAATCATTTCCCCAAGTCTTCCTATGCATCTCCATTTGGTCAGTGGGATGTATATCCTTGACATCAAACTCAAAAGATGTCTTTTTGTAGTCTGATGCTCCCTTGGGTTGAGGAAATCGTGCCTGAAGGAATGCCATCTGCATTTTCCCCTTCTGTAAGTCAAAGGCTGACACCAGCCTACTTTGGGCACCGGAAGTCTACATCCAGAACTAGTTGTAAGTGTTAATCTTTAAGGCTTCATTTCTAACTTTTATTTCCTTGAAGATATCCATTATTCTCTTCTCTACCTCGCCTGAAGTAGATGTAGTTGTCTGCATTATTTTCTACTAGCCTTGTCAAGTTGAAGAGGTAGTAGGAGACTGTGTAGACTGATCACCCACTAATGAAGAAACAAGTGGCTCGTTACTGGTGATAATGGTCTGCTGCTCTGAATCTTTGGTAAGGCTTAGTCTGGAACTAAGCTTAGCCTTCTTTCTGTACATAATTTTAAACCCCACACTAAAAATATCAGTCCCTAAATGGGACTCTTCCTCTCTTCTCCTCTTGGTTGTCTTCTCCTGCATGCTTGGAGTCTGCACTACTGACGATGAGACCTATTGTTCTTCTGCCTCTTGTAAAGTGTTCTCAACCCACTCTAGCTGATTTTTGTACTTTTCTATTTTTGGCCTGGGTGTGTGAAAGTAAGGAGTAGACTTGGTTTCTATCCTTAGTTTAGAAATTATCCCTAATGGATCATAAGACCAGGTAAAACTGAGATTGAATTGCATTTCCTTCAAAACCTTAGCTGCCTCTTCCCCTACTACTCTGTTGTTGTAAATGAAAGGGCCAGCTTGTGCTTCTATCTTAATCTGGGACTTTTTCTTGGCAGCAATGAAGTGGATTTCATCCATATTGATCATCTACCTAATGTATTCTAAGGCAAAAATCCTCATTGGGAGAAATTTTGGCCGCTTGTGAGGTGGGAGATCACATCCAAATATCCTTATTTCTAAATAATTTTCATACAAGTACCATTCCCCTGTCTTCTGATACGTTCAAAACTGCAAAATCGGGATTTTTCGGCCCTTTTCGATGCAAAATTGGCCGAGGAATCAAAATATTCCCTAAACATTCTCCAATATGGCCTATATCCCGTAGCGATGCGCGATTAGCGCTAATCGCACATCGAAAACTACCTCAGAAATTCGATCCGAGGCTCTGAAGCTTGATTTTTGCGCTTGCGCGTTTCCCTTTTCAGCTACTGACGTCAGCATGACGTCAGCAGTACGGCGGATGACGTTAGCAGTAGGACCCCCATGTACGGATGTGACGTCAGCATGTTGACGTCAGCAGGGTGACGTGGCAGTACGGCAGGGTGATGATGTGGCAGTACGGCAGGGTGATGACGTGGCGGGACACGGTGGCAGAGTGACGTGAGCCAGGCGCAGGCAGGAAGGGGTGAGGTGGAGGCGATGTGGCGGGGTGACCGGTGCTCCTGTTACGCAAGGGGAGGGCGGTTTTGGTATGCATCAGACCGCCTTTGGTACAGAGGTGGTTTTTGTCAGGGGCGGCCCGATGCAATGGGATGCCGCCAGCTGTTTCGGTGTACGTCGGTAAAATCGTCGAACATCGGGTGCTAACGAACACTCACAAGAGGGCGCCCGATATGCATAAGAGCCGTCGGATCTGGGAGGGCTGATCCGACGGTGGTCGGGAGGAGAAGATGCACAGGGTTTAGTTAAGGTGCGCACACGATAAACTTTAATATTTGCGGCGGCGGGTGGGTTTCAAACTTTAGAAAATGGTGTAATGTGTTTGGCGCGTTGGTTATTTATTAATCAACTATTAATAAATTCCAAAAATGAAATGCACGGGGGTTTGTGAATTCATTTGAAGGGGGGGGGTTTTGTGTTTTGGAAGGAGTCCAAACACCTCGGAGGGGAAATTTATGCAGAGATGAGGGTTCTTACTAAGGTCCAGGTGACTTAGTAATTCCCAAGGAGATACTTATGGTTATGTTTCAACCAGAGGAAGGGGATATTTACATAGGGGAATTATTACCATAGTTCTGATAGGGGAAAGGGAAATAGATAGGGATTTACATAATAATGTCAGGAGTTAATATGAAAATGACAAGAAAGCGCTAAGTTTCAGAGGTCTTAGGCTTCAAAGGGGAGATAGAACTTTGCAGAGAAAATATGTACCCTCTTTGGATAAAGCAGATCTTTATCAAGGCAAATGATATGGAAAATGATGAAACTAAGAGATATCAAGCAGATCTTGACCTCTTTAAGGGAAGTTAGTAAATGATTTTGGGAAGAGGAAGAAGGGGAAGTTAGTCACGCCTCGTTTGAAGTCCTTCAGATGGGAACTGCCTGCTAACTGTGATTTGGATAAATATAACACTTGAAAATATGGAGTTGATCACAAATCACCATTCTGCAACCTCAAAATTACCTACCCAGCCTACTTACCTAACATTTTTTCTTCTTTTTGCTTTGGGTGCACTTAGACTTACAGACCCAGCTTTTCAACTTTTTCTTTTTCTGTCCTACTATCTACAAACTACCCTTATTTCTTCCAAGGGCCCAGATTAAACAATTGGGCTCCTTTGATTCTCTGCCTATCTAAGAATCTGCCAAGATTAAGCTATTTGGACAGATTATTTATTCTCTATATTCTAAAACAGGAAATTGAAACCTAGGGAGACCAAGATTGAGCTGTTTGGACCTCCCTTTAGCTGAAAATTCTACAAAAATGAAATAATTCTTCAAAATTGGAATGTAGAAGTTGCACTCTGAGCAGCACACTCTCATGGCCTCTTTCTCTGGTGACTGTTAGAAAATATGGAGCATTGCAGGATGCAAAGAATGACATATTTGGCCTGTAAAAATGTCAATCATGAAATATGAGTAACCTGCTGCAGCAAGAGGCTAACAGTGGCTCTACTTGGGGATGGCTTCTCCTTGTGAGAAGCCAAGAACAGCATGTCAGACTTCCTTGATCTTCTGTTGTTTCTGTGCATTGAAAACTTCTTAGTGCTGACTGATTAGATTAATTTGAAATTTTTTGACCAGAAATAGCACTTTCCCTCAACTGATTTGCTGGTAAATTGTGAAGCATTGCCTGCTTTCTTCTGCGTGCTTCAGTATCTGGACTGTTACAAAATGAAATAAAGTGTTGATATATACAAACATTTATGTACAGAAAATAACACCGCCTGTTCTTTCTTAATCAAAAGGGATCATGGTAATGTTTTAACATTCGACCATTCACAGGGCCTTCTTCGGCTGTGCTGCCATCTAGCGTTTTGAGGAAATATGTGTTATTGCCTTGCACTGTGCTGATAATATATGGTCCTTTCCACAAAAAATCGAATTTTTCATGTTTACCCTTGTCCTCTCTTCATGAATCCCACCTTAGAACTTTGCTTCCAACCCGGAAATCCTCTGCTTTAGCTTTCTTATC
>APFE030168158.1:17638-59694 GCA_000404065.3 Pinus taeda
AAACTTATACAACCTTGTGGAATCATCAGAAATACCAGTAGCTAGAATCTGTTTAGGATCTCTTAGATCCTTTATTACAACATCATGAGGTAAAAATTCAACAATTTTACCTTCACCTGAATGAGTTATCTGATATATAGATAGAAGGTTGCTGGATAAGGTTGGAACACATAATACTTCATTAAACTGACCATTGTCTAGATGAACAGTTCCAGTCCCTACAACATTAAGAGATCTATCATCACCAACATATATATTTTTGGTGTTACAATCATTTAAGGAAGAAAACGTGGCTTTGTTTTTGGCCATGTGATAAGAGGCTCCAGAATCAATGAGCCACTCATGAGAATGAGAAGAAGAAGATACATTTAATGCATAACCAGACTGAGATGATTGACAACGACATGCAGAAAGTGCCATTTCTGAAGATGAAGTTGAAGTTGAAGTAGAAGAATGCTCCACATGGATGTTATGTTTCTTCATTGCGGCTTCCAAGGCTTCCATCTTCTTAAAGCATTTAGATTCTAAGTGGCCATCTCGATTACAAAAGTTACAATGTCTATCAGTCTTCTTCCATTTGCTTTTATTGGTCTTATCATTTTGCTGAAATGATCTTTCATTTTGAGACTGAGTTTGCTTAGGACCCTTGTTTGGTTTAGGACCATTCTTTTTAGGATATGACTTCTTAGGATTCTTTAAATTTGGTTGCTGTTGGGCAGCTAACGCTTTCTTGGAAGAGTTTCCAAGATTAAGAAGACCAAGGTGTAAGAGTTTTTCTTGTTCTCTTATTAAAGAATAACAAAAAGAGTCAAAGGAAGGGGCCTTGTAGTCTTTTCCTTGACAAATGAAAGCTTCCCTTGTAGAATGGAAGGTGGAAACAAATACAGAGTAGGCTGGTCCCAACTTAGTAAGGATGGAATAAATAAGGTTACTATCTTCTTTCTTAACCTTAACACCTTCCAAGAGATATCTAAGGGTCTTGAATTTGGACAAGAAATCTTCAATGCAAGAAAAATTATTAGGATACAATGTAAGCAACTCATTTTCAAGTTGATGGGCTCTAATTTCATTTTTAATCCCAAAAGCTTTAGTGATTTGGTCCAATGCTTCATGAGGAGTCTCAAGTTTTGCAATATGGAATCTAAGATCAGGAGAAATAGACATCCCTATCAAACCACGTGCTTGATCTTGTCTATTTTCCCATTTTGCAACCTTGTCTTCATCTTTTGGTTTCTTCTTTTGGCCCGTGCTATTCTGTAGAGACCTTTACTTCTAAGTAAATCTTCCATGTAGGATACCCATTGGAAGTAGGTAGTGCTGTCAAGAATGACTTGGCATGGACTTTCTATTTTAAAAAAACTAAAGCTGAATATGCTGAAAGTAAGTGTTCCAATGGATAGATCTCGAAAAATTAGGCTTTTTTAAAAAAAACGGCTCTGAAAAAGGCTTCCGGATGAAGAAGTTATGGATTTTTGAAAAAAAATTGTTGAAGTTGCCGGCAAAGTGCGCGAATGTGCGGGAATGAAAAAAAACGCCCCCACAAAATGGAGATTTGAACCCAAGACCTCTACTCTCTTAAAATAGCTTTTTTGAACCAATTGATCTATACAAAAAATTTGAGAGAGAGAGAGAGAGAGAGAGAGAGAGAGAGAGAGAGGGCTTTGGGTTGCGTGCTTGCCTTGAGAGACCTCTTTTTCCCTACAAAACACAAAACAAAAAACCCAACATGGACATGCAAAGAAAAATGAACCTTATGGCTCGAAGTTAGCTTTACCCAAAAAACTAAATATTTAAAAAAAAATTGAACCTTGTGGCTCAAAGTTAACTTTAGCCGAAAAACTAAATATTTTTCTCAATGTTTCTGATTTTCCGAGATCACACTAAGGTGCAGGGAAAAGAGCATACGCATGAGAAAAAATCCTTCCTTTCTGTTTCTGATTTGCCCAGATCGCACAGAGTCGCAGGGCAAAGAGCATACGCAGAAATGAAAGGTATAGATCTGGTTAAAAAAAACTAAATAAACTGAAACCGAAATAAGCAGAGAGAAAATAACAGTAAACTGCAAATAAAGACTGTATACCTCCAGATCTTAAAAATGACGCAGATGGGGCTACCGGAAACCTTTTCGCGTGAAACGAAAGGGGTTCCTCACTGGAACAGATGCTCTGAACACAAAAGAGCAGTCCCTCTCGGCCCGAAAGCAGTCAGAAACAGTAGATCTAGAAAACGACAGCCGCATGCAGTTCTACCGGCTTCAGATTTGGATCACCAACGGACGCGGCCCTCAAATAGCTCTGATACCATGTAGGAATTTACAGGGTAAGTTCCTCAGACAGAACACCAAAAGGACACTGCTAACAAACAGATCATAGATCAATACACTAGTATTTTGACGTGGTTAAAACCCTCAGAGAAGGAAAGAGTCCACGGCCTGCGCCAATGTGGCTACTACAGGCAATTTATTAATAAAAGAATGAAAATTTACATAAGCTTCTCTCATGCATGGTGAACCTACAAATGACCCTCCATGCGCTTTAAATAGAATTCATGGACCAATCGGGTGTCAAGCCAGGGATCAAGTGTCAGTAATACCGAGGAGAGAATGAACCGTCGGATCACTACATATCGTGACCGTCGGATTGTAAGTTACAAATGTACAACGGTAAAGAAACACACTTTACCTAAATCTATACTTAACTCTATACTAGACCAAGTTATACTTAACTATTCCTACGTGTCGGAATATCCTAACACCTCCTTGATGAAGTGTTCAAAAGAATGAATAGAAAAAGATAGTAAGGTATGACACCATCAATTTACTCTACCTTCAAGTGTGAGGAAGAAAATAACACAACCCACATCTTCACAATCTATTTCATAATGTTCACAAAACTTGAGAAAAAGAGATGCATGATCAGCTATGGATATTTCACCCTCATCATCAAACTTTAATATAGTCCAGTTATAAGGAGGTTCATCGAGGACTAAAAGTTTACCATTGGGTCTATTGGAGAAACACACAGGGAGGATGATTTGGGGATGATCCATTTAAGGTCAAAGATTAAAAATAGACTCAATGGGCATAACATGTCATCTGACCCTCCTTCTAGTGCCAACTAGTGATAGTTCTAGAAATCTAATAGTCTAACTCTCTTTATGTAACTCATTGGTTAGACCCAAGACTAAGTGTAGGATTGTTAGTATGAAAATTATTAGCAAGACTACCAAAAATACCTCACTTAATTCACTGGTGACATGTGACCCTAACAAAAAAATGTGGTTGTTCACGCTTCATATCTACAATAATGAAACGAAAAAACCATGCAATAAAAATATTGTATGTGATCCAAAAAAAAAAAAAAAAAAAAAAAAAAACAAGAAATATCTTATGTAATAATCCAATAGAATAATACTTGTATATGAATATTATTTTATTAAAACACCTAGTGAAGGAGATCTATAACAAAGTTCTACAAATCCCACTCCATGGGATGGGTCCTTTGATGTCCCTGTATTCCAACAATCTATTATCTCTCTCTTAATATGTGAAAAAACCAAAACAAAGAATTGAACTCAAGTGGGAGCTCAGATGTGAGAAGAAGATAATGGTGACAATGAGAATTATCATGGTGAAGAATGTATGGAAAACCCTATTATTTATAACAAAGTATTGGGTTAATCTCAAAAATGGAAAATAATAAAACAATATTGACAAAATCAAGATCTAACTGTTAGGAATACTTTATTGTATTGTTCAGAGAGGGAAAAGATATTCAAAATGATCAATATCTTTATTTAGAAGTAATTAATAAATAAAATGATTTATTAATTACTTCACAAGGATTAAGAAATGTGTGAAATTGAAATAATTATTAAATAGTTATTTAACAATTATTCCAAAAATAGGATAAGGAATAATAAATAAATAATGATATATTTAATTATTCCAAGGTGATTCAGTCAATTCTCACAAGTAATAATTATCAAATAATGATTTAATAATTATTCCTAGAGAAAATAAAATAAATAATGATTTATTCAATTATTCTAATGGGATTTTCTAATTTTAATTAGAAATAATTTAATAAAAGTGTTTTACTAAATTATTTCCTATAGTGAAAGTGATTCTACTATGGTAAAATTAATCCTACATTGTGTATTTCGATCCAACTAGTTATAAATGGTTAGGTGATCATTTTTTAGGTGATAACAAGGATAGAGGAGAAGGCTCAAAGATTACACAATGTGCAATTCTAGGGGGCAAGAGAGATGGTCTAGTGACTATGACTATGTTATGCACAGTATCTAGGGGTTAGAGAAGGAGGATTTCATAATTAAGCGAGTTAAGGAGACAATAGTGAGAGATTTCTCGTTGAAACTACATAGTGTGTAGTTATGGGAGACAGTGAGGTACAAGATAGTTGTTGGTGTTCAAATATAAATCATTCAATTCACTTAATTCCACATTAATTGTCAACCCAGGGCTCTACGAGTTATTTCAAGGATATCATGCAAAGTATATGTATGCCACAATTTCCCTACCAAGTACTGAACATTCAACTATAAACATAACAATGTGCAACCACAAGTGATAACGGTAATGGAAAATAAGAGTAAAAACATCAATGATTGTAACAACAACAAGAGCAACAACAAATCTGACTCACATCAACACACTAATAATCATTCACAACGATAAATAAACTAACTGAAATAAGCCTATGCACACATCTGTCCAACAACACCTGGTCATGAGAGTGAGCCCAACTCTCTGATCAGGGTTGGGGCGAGATCAATAAGTCACAAAATGCTCAGAATATCATAATTTCATCAATAAAAAGGATAATACATGTATGCTACTACAAACTCAAAGTTAATATAATTCCTTGTGTTCTTAACTGTCAGCTTTCACAACCTTGTAACTCTACTTATACAATTTTTTAACACTAACAACTCCTAGAATTACAATAGTTGTGTGCATTCAATTACATAGTGGCTTCTTAAGCAAAATAGAACATAAAGATAACAATGCGTTGATTAAAATATTGATCCAATGTTGCAGCTGATGTCTCAAGATAGCATTGTCGGCTAGATGGTCATCATTTGTAGAACCACGGTCTTGATCATACATCGTCCAAATATGCAAGAATAATTGAATTAGTAAGCCACTTAGGCAACAATCCCCTATGACTATGCTTCATTGATTAATTATTCATAATGACATGACAAGAGGTCTACCTGTGCAGTTTAAAATGTAAATTGACCAAAGATGGTGTAAAATGGATATAGGAAACAACGTAAAAAGGTGGGGATAAACATTCAAATTTAGCCACCAACATCTCCCCTGAATTGGTCTTTCTGCATGTCCTCATGTAGCTTGTCGCTTGTGTAGATCTAGGTTGGAGTTGCAATTATCATCATGAAGCTGTACGAGATCATATTTTGTAGCCATTTCTCTCCCCGAAGGCTTATATCCATCTATCCAGAGGAATTCCCTCCAAAAATCCTCCCCTACCTTGTAATTTGGAGTATACTAATCGGCTAGTAGCCAAATAATGGGGAATCGAAACCTCAAACCCATCCATTGGACCCCATGAAGCTGCATGCATGAAATATGTTGAGATACCCTATTTAAACCCCGAGCAAAATTGGGAGCCCCAAAAGGATCACGTATCCTAACGACTGATGATGATAGCATCCATCGTTTCTGGCAGTTGTCCTGAGCTTGTTGAGGAGCACCAGTATTGCAGCAAGGATGTTGCAACTCCTGGGGCTACTAACTTTACTTCATCAACCCGGGCTTCGTAAAAACTTGGAGGTGACAATGTTGTATACAGAAAGAGATGTAATTGGTCTATTCCTTCTCACTGGGGTGATAGACCACTAGGGCTTATCAAACCAACCTTCTATTGACTAGAAGAATTCTGATTACCAATTTGGAGAAGGGAAATTTACCCTAATTGGAAAAAATAAATGTTGTCTATTGCATGAAGGAAAGACTGAAAGAAATGCTTGCAAGCCAACATGAAATCCATAATCTACTTGCTAATCTACTTTCTTGCAGAAGAACCCTATTTTAACACGTGAGGTTTTCACTGGTCTAATCATGAAATATGATCTAAAGAGTGCTAACTACTGTGTGCAAGAACAAATGTAAAAGAACTCTTTTTATTTTTATCTTTTTGCTTGAAAAATGCAAATGCTAATCTTTCTTGATTCTTTGGCAAGGGAGATAGATCTGAAGGAAAAGGAGGACAATGATTCATATGAATTGGAGGGAAAGTATGGACCTAATCAAGGCTTTTAGTGATGAATTTTCTCCATTCAGGCTCAAAACAAGCCACTACAAATTTTCCTACATGATGCCTACAGGAAGTAATAGTTCACCTACAGGATCCCCTGTTTTACTAGAAAAATAGGCCCAAAGCTTAGGGAGTGGTATGGAAGGTGGGTAGAGCTTTGAAAATGTGAATAAGGAATAGGAGTGATAGGCACTTACTTATAACTCAAGCCAAACCTTTAAAATGGTTGGATTTGCTCAACAGAGATGGCTAGTTTTCCTTATAAGACAAGAATTTGAATTGATACCTTAGTGACTTTTGGAAATCATGGGTGGATATGGCTTCACTAAGGCTCATGAGATGAGGTCTCCCTATAATTTAGAAACTCCTGCAATCAAAAAACATCATTCTTGGCATTCATATATGAACTCATCAAAAACAAGAAAGGTGACTTCGAGTAAAAGAAAACAAAGTTATCACCATTTACTTTGCTAAGCTCGTGCATGGAAATGCTTGGAACCAATATGAGAGCGAGATGCTACCAGTGAAAAACTAAAGAGATCATAAAATACCAATTGCAACTTATCTATGAAACTACAAGATAATGACATAATTAGCAAGAATACTATAAATTACACAAAAAAACCTTGAATTCTATCGTTTTGGGTTGCATGAGAAGTATTCCTCAAACCATGATCCCTGAAAGGGGGAAATGAGGTGAAAACCACTTGATGTCATAATTTTTGGAATATAATCTTATCACTACAATGATACTTTCATAACTATTCACAAATGGAAGCAAACTAATCAAATCTACCAATACTTGAAAATTAACAATACCAATATCAGTTTAACAACTAACTATGAGATAACCTAAGAATACATATATAATAAGAGGAACCTTTTTTGCTAGGGTTGGGCCCTAACCCAAGATCTTCAACCCTCTGAGTCAACTCAGTGTTAGATCAAGGGAATGCTACTCATTTTCATTAAAGAAAACAGAAATGCATAAGAGTGCTTGGTTACGATGCTTCAACTTGAAAACTACTTTGCTATATTGAACAAAAAATCTGAATCCTGACGAGGCCCTAGGCCTATTGATTTATACAATTAAATTTACCAACAAGTTTCTTAAATTTAGGGAGGCTTGGCTCCAATCTCGAGATCAACTAGTCTTCAACTGTCACTAGCTTGGCTGCCAATGAACTTCATAACTCAGCTTCTTGTAACTATGAGAGATTTGATTGAGGAATCTTCGAGTGAGTGAGGAGTTAAGGAGGGAGATCATGTCTCCTAGAATCCCTCTTGCTTGTCTCCATTTGATTTCTTTCACTTTAATTACCCAAAATTTGTTCCAAAACCTGGAATCAATGCACATTAGACAATTAGACATGACATCTCATCTATACTCTCCTCATTAAGCAAAAACATAATTAAAACATGTAAAGAATGACGAAAAAAGTTGATTTAGTAAGATGGATGTGCATTAAGGTCCATATAATTTACCCATTAATGTGCCACATCATCATCCCCCACTGAAAAAAAAAAAAAAAAACATCTTCTGAGCAACTAATTCTATGTCCACATATTTTATTGCTTTGGTGGCCTCCCTGACATTCTAGGCTTCTACTGTAGTCTATTCCTCTTGTGGATAAAACCATTCATTCCTCTCTATTTCTTCCCACGGATTTCTTTCTTCTTCTTCCTTTCTCCCCTCTAACATACCTAAAAGAAATGGTGGGCTGAGCTTTAATCCAATCCAATTTACCTTGAGTCTCTAAAATGTTTTCTTATACATTGGGATTTCTTTACTGCATCCCTCATCCTATTAGAAGAATGATATTCTTTGATATTTAGGCTAGAGGGTAACGTGTTCCATCTCCTTTGGTAGTCTTGTTGTTTTCCATCTCCTAGCAATCCCAGCATGTCTTAAAAATGAGTGAATGCTTTTTCTTGTACAACAAGGTATCTTGGTGAAAGCTTGGGATCATTTGCAATGAGGTTGTTAGTGTTGATGATAGCCATTGGGTTAGATTGTTCTACTCTCAGAATAAGAGGTTCTGATTCTTCCTTTTCCAATACCTCTTTCATCTATGTAGCTATGGCCTCCTCATCACTCATCCAAGATGCTAAGGCCATTGGTTGTAAGTCCCCTATCCTTGGATTTGGGTCCCACAAATTTAAATATGTCAAAGCTAAATTTTGTAGGTAGAACTTAGATATCTTTACTCTATCCTCTAGGGCGCTTTGATCATAAAGGTCAATGAATTGGTTGTAGTCTTGGAAAGGCATAGTTCCTCTTTGTGCTAGGTTTTTGTTTGAAACTACAACCATTTTTCTTTGAGGTATAAGGCATATGACTTTGTTGGCATCCTACATTGAAGTTCCTCCATGGATAAACTTGCCATAGTTTCCAATTTGCCTTCCTTTTCCTGTAGTTTCTTCCTTAGCTAGGTGTTCTCAACCTCTAACTAAGATTCCATTATTGTTTCCCTATCTCTTTTGATACTTAGTTCTTTGCCCATTTCTTTCAATTTCTCTTCCATGTAGTCTACATTCTCTACCCATTTTGATTTAACAATTTTCATCCACCTATGTATCCTTGCCCTCTCTTTTTCAAGTTCAAAGAATAGAGGAATGGAAAATTTATGTGGTATCACCCTACCTCCTTCAATGAATCTGTAGAAAGAGCTAAGGTTTGGCTGTAGGCTAGGCTCCTTCAGATCCTTAGCCTCTTCCTCTATTTTTTCCTAAGAAATCCTTCCTCTTTTCCTTCCCTTGGTCCTTGCAGCCTTTCTAGACATATTTTATGTGTTTCCTGTAGGTTTGACTGGGTTTCCTGTAGGTTTTACTGGGTTTCATGTAGGATTGTTTCTCCTTCCTATAGGTTTGACTGTGTCTCCTATAGGAGACCATTTCCTTTTGTTGAGGCTGACTTGGTGATAGAACTCCTAACATAGGTGATTGGAGACTTGGGAGAAGCTTGTTTTGATGTTCCTTACCCTTCCTTCTTCCCTAGAGAGACTGGTTTCTTTTATTATTTTGGTGAGTCCTCTATGACAATTGGTGTTTTGGTAAGGGTTTGAGGTCTCCTTTGTCTAATCCCGGTGCTCTTCCTTCTCCTGAAGTAAAATAGAGTTTGCCTTTTCCTCTTTCCCTTTGATTTCACATGTGTACTTAGGGCAGGTAGAGCAACTACTACCTCCTTCTTTGTAGGCTCTGGAGACACCCTTGGTGATTCTTCCTCTTTCCTACTCTGTGTTTCAGAATTTTTTTCATCCTTTTGTACTTCATCCTCTTTTTAAACTTCCACTCCATCCTTTGTGTCTTATTCTTTTCCATTCTCTATTTCTTCCTCCTTCTCATCTTATGTTTCTTCTTCTCCCTTGTCATCCTTTATTTCTTCTTCTCTCTCACTAGCAGTGGGGCTTCTGTCATACTCAATGGCTCGAATTGATCCTTCTTCTCGCATGTCTGCAAATGCTGACCCTGCAATAAGGATTCTTAAATTGTGTAGAGCATATTCAAGGATGAGTTTGATCAACCCATGATGGGCTAGCTCCTAATGTTTTCCTTATTGTACCTTGATGCTCATGTCTATCATGGATTGTAATAGAATATAGGGTATAGCAAGCCAGTTATGAGGAGGTATCTCTTCTCCAAATCTTAGTTCATGGAGGAGTCTAAAATGGTATCCATACACTAGATTGTATCTACCTTCACAAGAAATATACTTGATGATGTAGTAACTCACTTCATTCCAGGGATATGGAATGCTTTCCCTTCTAACCCCATTTTTGTCTTCAATTCATTCTTATCCCTCCAAGAAAAATATTTCATTTGCAAGAGTGTTGTTAGCGTTGTCCTATTTTCTCCATTGTAACCCTAGGGGGAATGTAATTATTCTTCTAATAATATCAGGGGTAATTTCTACTGACAAACCCTTCACTATAGTAGTGGCACTAGCTCTAGTGAGAGGTATGAGTGAAATTGCAAACTATCTTGCCACATCATCATCGTATCTCCTTAGTACCTCAAAGAACCCGATCCATTGATGCCTTATAAATATTTCTACCATAGAAGGATGTTGATGTATTCTAGCTATGTTGATGGGCTCTCTTTTGTTGAAACTTCCTGCCATAATTTTTGGCAATTCTTGTTTGGGTGAGGTTTGGGTGGCTATAGTTTAGGAGTTTTGGCAGGTGGTGAGGTTCCAGCCTTTATCCTTCACTAACCTTCACACAGTTCTCTCTATGCATATAGAAAATACTCGAAAGAAAAGAGGATTTCTTCGCTTTAGATTAAAAACACATAAGGTATGACACCTACCTCCTTTTCCTATGCTCTAGTGGTGAGAAATCTTGAATCAATGCTCCTTGGTGTCCTCTTGCAACTCTATGTGGTAATTCCCTTTATATCCTATAGCCTTCCTGTAGTTTCCTGTAGGTGCTATTGTTTGATGCAGATGTTGATTGTTTCCTATAGGTTGCCATAGTAGGGATGTTGAGAGAACTTTTTAGTGACTCCTAAAAGTTTCCTATTCCTTCAGCTTCTCAAAATACTAATACTTCACATCGGATTCAGTGATTATTTCCATTTGTGGATTATTTCATTGTGTGGTGTGCTCAATGGCTGAGTACAAATACATACTTACGAACCATTGGCACAACTACCGGTTCATCACATCACCTTGCCTCGTAATCATCTCCCACTTCATTCTTCATAACTTAACCACTTTTTTATGCATTCCCCTTGTTTTGATGTGACCTTGCCACATGTGGAGTTGGCTATCCCTCTTTCTTCTCATTATCTGACGAAGGGTGGCCAAGTTAATAGGCCACCTTCACTTATAAAATCAAATTCCTACCTCATTCCTACAATTTAATCATATTCGTACCTACGAGGGAATATTGGTAAGATAACATACATGTTGTCCTTTGCTTTGTTGATGCATGCTGGAGAATGGTGCTAATTCATTGTTCTTTGACCTTGCTACATATTCTTCAATGTGTTTTTTTATTTTTATTTTTATTTTTATTTTGTTGATGAGTTTCTCCCTTGATGATGTACAAGTGCTATATTTTGTTGTTGTTGAGCTCAAAAGGAGCTTCCTCATCATTGTGATCCTTATGCTGAAGGTGGATTGGTGTTGTTGTGGTATTTTTATGGAATAAGCTACTATAGGAATTCCTACAGGATGTCTACAAGATGTCTTGTAGCTTCCTTTTTCTTGAACTTTTTCATCTCTTCTCTACTTCTGAGGTTGAATGGGCATTGGAATGAGTATAGGATGTGTTAGTGAGTGGACGATGCGGTATGTTTTTGTGGCATGCATCTTTTTGATGTTTTGGTTCTCTCTTTTTCTTATTTTCTGACTTGATTTCTTTGACAGATGCAGTGGTGACATAGTCATGGAAGGTGTTGGTTGAGTTATGGTGAGCTCAATGGATTTTTTTATCACCCAAAACAATATTATGTCCCTATTTTTCCATTGGACAACCTTCCCTAAACTTTTTAAAGGCCTCCTATAAATCCTACAGGAAACTCCTCTAGTATTATAGGGAATCCTGTAGAGAACACAGAGCTGCTTGGAATTGGCATATGGAATGGAGTATGGATGGAAGAACATGGCGAATGGAGGAGATCAGATGAATGAAGGAAAACATGGCTTATGGTAGGGCAGGTTGTCTTCTGTAGCATGTGCACACCATCCTCTTACAAAGCTACAAAAACGGAATTGTTATTCTTCTTCTACTTTTTCTTTTTGAAAAGACAACTAGGCTACCTCAGAGGAGATTTTCATCCTTGTTCCCTGTCTTGGGCGCCTCAAAAGAGGTTTTCAACCATATATATTTTATTTTTTCTCTTTCTTTTTTTTAATACTCTTGAGCTGCCTCAAGAGGTTTTCAACCCAAAAGTTGGACTTAGGTGCCTCATGGAGGTTTTTACCTAAGTCCCTTTTTTTCTTTTTTCTTCTATTTTCTTCTAAGAACTTAGTGAGGTGGAAGATGAGACTTCTCCAAACACCATCATTGCCTTGCTAATGCTACTGATGAATTTGTGACTTGATAAGGGTTTCTTGTAAATCTTTAACCTGTACCCATTGAAAAGTAAAGGGATACCTTCTGCATCGATGGTTCTTATCTAAACAACACCATTGTCATGGCACTTTTTTATTAGATATGGTTCCAACCATCTAGTAATTAACTTTCCTTTGAAATCTTTCTACCAGGGAGTAATACAGCAAGGCCCAATCACCTTCTTGAAACAGTTTGTCCTTGATATTTTTGTCATGCCATATTTTCCTTTGTACTTGAGTCACTTCTTTGTGTAGGAGGGCCTCCATTCTAGATTCATCTAACCGATTTAGCTGGAGAAAGTTTTCCTGTTGTGACCTTGTGATATGTAGATGTAGTTGTGCTACCATCCTTAAGGTGTTGTATTCAAATTAATTGGATAGCAGGGCTTTCTTCCCATAGGCCAGCTCATAAGGAGTGAAGTCAATGGTGGTCTTCCAGGTGGTACTGTAGGCCCAAGTGGCCTCAAATAATCTGTCTTTCCAATCCTTTCTATTGCTACTAAACACCTTGGTCAGAATGCCTTCCAATGATTGGTTGGTTACTTCCACTTTCCCATTAGCCTGTGGGTGGTAAGGGGTGGATATTTTGTGCTTTATCTTGTGCTAGCTTAACAAATTTTCAATCGTGTGGGATGTAAATTGACTATCTTTATCACTGAAAAACTCTCGAGGGTATCCAAACTTATAAATACATTTTCCCTCAATAATTCAACCACCTTTTCTTCTATTGCTACCATGATAGGTTTGGCTTCAACCCATTTTGTTAAGTAGTCGGTGCACAAAATGATGTACTTCTTCTGTCTAGATGGAGGGTCAATGGACCCAATGAAATCCATGCCCCACTTTGTCAAATGGCTTGAAAGTCACTTGAGATTGTAGGGGAATTTCATCTGTGGGGTTAGGCTTTCCCATCCTTTGGCACTAATCGCACTGGCTGGTATACCTTTTTACATCTTGGTGAAGAGTGGGCCAGTAATATCCAGCTTGTAGTACCTTAAATGTTGTTCTTTTGCCTGCAAAGGGACATCCACAAGGCCCATCATGACAAGCTAGAAGGATGTCATTGACTTCCTCCTCCCTAAAACATATTCTTACAATTTGATTTGGACCTAGCTTGAAGAGATTTCCCCCAATCCAAGTGAATTGGGCACTTTTTCTTATGATTATGATATTTTCCTTGGAGGAAAATTTTGAAGGGAACTGTGTGGATACCAAGTAGTTTTTTATGTCAGAAAACCATGGAGAGAGAACTGCAATTGTGAATAAATGTTCATCTAGTAGATGATCATCAACCGTTCCTTCCTCCCCTGCAGGAAAAGTCAATTTCGATAAAAATTCTACAACTATAGTCTCCTTGTGAGGCTTATCAATAGTAGTTAAATCAAATTGTTGCAATAAAAATAACCATCTAGTAATTCAGGCATTTACATTAGGTTTGTTCATCAAGTATTTAATTGCAGCATGGTCAGTATGTACAAATCTCTAGAAACGAGTAATGTAATGTCTAAATTTATTCAATGAATGTACAACAGCTAGGAACTCTTTTCCAATTACTATGTAGTTCAACTCAGCTTCCAACAGATTCTTACTGATGAAGTAAATGGCATAAGGTAGTTTGTCATCTATCTGGGCTAGAGCCTCTCCTATAACTTTGTGGCAGGCATTAGCTTGAATATGAAAAGGGAGAGCCCAATTTGGGCCTTGCAGAATGGTGCAATAGTCAACTTGTCCTTTAGGGTGTCCGAAGCTTCTTGGCAGCTTTCTGACCATAAAAATTCAGACTCTTTGGCCAATAACCCAAATAAGGGAGAAGGTAACTTGCTGAAATATTTTATAAATCTCCTATAGTATCTGACTAAACCTAAAAATCTTCCTACATCCCTTTGCTTCTATCAAGTTAAGACCCTTTTGGTGATGGCTATCTTATCTGGGTCTACCTGCAGTCGTTCCTGGGATATTGAGTGACTTAGAACAGTCCCTGCAACCATCAAAAACTCACATTTTTCGGGACTAAGGGATAAGTTAATTTCAAT
This sequence comes from Pinus taeda, assembly GCA_000404065.3. Taxonomy (NCBI): domain Eukaryota; kingdom Viridiplantae; phylum Streptophyta; class Pinopsida; order Pinales; family Pinaceae; genus Pinus; species Pinus taeda. The sequence continues at coordinate 32,032 of APFE030168158.1, forward strand.
GCATTTGTTTAGCACCTTTCCCAAGTTAGAGAGAGCCTCCTGGAAATCACACCCATAAGCTATGAATTCATTGATATAAATTTCTACTACATCGTGGAATAGCTCTGCAAAGATACTCAGCACTTCTCTCTGGAAAGTGGCAGGGGCATTGCATATACCAAAAGGAAGAACCCTATAAGAGAAAGTACCCCAAGGATAGGTGAAGGTGGTTTTATCATGGTCCTCTCGGCTGATATGGATTTGATTGTACCTGCTAAATCTATCCAAGAAAGAGAAGAACTTCTTTCCTGTCAGACAAGAACTTCTTTCCTGCCAGACCATCTAACACTTGGTCAATGAAAGGTAGAGGAAAATGGTCATTCTTTGTGGCTTTGTTTAGATCTCCGTAATTGATGCAAGCCATTAAATTTCCATTTTTCTTTCGAACCAACACCAGAGGAGACACCCACTCATTGTCGAGATAGGGTAAATGAATCATGCACCTACTAGCTTCTACAACTCTTCTTTGACTATATCTTTGAGAGTTGGATTCATTTTCCTTTAGGGTTGTTGGAATAGTTTGCAACCTTCCTTGATGTAAATGTGGTGAGTACACATTAAGGGGTGCACTCCCTTCATTTCTTTATAATTCCAAGCAAAGGCATCCAAAGTATCTCTTAGCATATTACCTAACTCTTCTTCTTGGTGTATAGAGAGAGGGGTTGATTTTCAATGCTCTTTCAGGGCTGAATTCTATTGTCTTGACATGAGTAGGGTTTGATTCATCTAAGAATAGATCAATCCAATGGCTTCCCTTGGTTTCCTCCACTAATTTCTCCAGAGACATGGTGTTGGGAGTTTTATATTGGACAACGTGTTCAATCAAATCATCTTCATCAGTTTGTCCTCCTCCTATGGAAGTTTCTAGGGTATAGATTTGGGAGGAGTAGACTTGTTAGGCCCCTATAATACTAGTGATTCCCCTATTGCTATTTTCATTATATCCCTTATTATTATTATTTTTCCCCTATTGTCCCCATATTGTTATTAGTATTCCCCATAGAAACCCACTATTGTTATTTTTAAGCCCTTATGTTATTATTGTTATGTTAGCTTGATTATATTATGACCCCTTAGACTCCTATATATGGAAGGGAGGTTTAGTCATTTGTATCATCTAAGAAATTTTCATTTGTATAATGTAAAGGAGGTTTCCCCCTCGAAGAGGCTGAATTCTAAGGCGTTGATCTATCTTTTTGTGAGCTAGTTTCCTAACATTTGGTATCACAGCTTTTGACTCCAGGGTTTTTCTGCTCCAAATAGGCCATCGTGGAATCTTCGCAATAAATTTTTTCTGTTAGGTTTCAAAAGCTACAAAGAAAACCCATGTGAACCAAAATCGTTCTGAACTTTGGGTCCGAATTTTAGAGATTATCGCGTTATATTTGTGGAGATATGATCTGAGGAAGTTAGGGTTTGCAGACTCCTGAATTACATTCCAAACAAGTGACCTAGCGAAAATCGTCATAACTTTTGTTTTGAGCATCATATTGAAATTTCGTAAAAAGTTTCAGAAAGAGGATAGCCTATAGTTTTTTGTGTATCACTTTCAGGTACTAAGGTCGAAACAGTGACACGTGGAATGTCATACAAGTTTTCTCTATTAAACTTGTCTATAATCAGGTCACCATGGGAGATTTGGCATAAATCTTCCTCAAAGATTCCAATATTGATCAGACCTATGGGGTGAGAAAGAGGACTCAAAGGGCTATCATGGTTTGAGATTTAATATATTTGAGATCCGAAGTTACAGAGATACAACAGATTCAATATTGATCTCTTACAAAGTGAAAAAAACATGATGTAGTTTTTTTAAATTTTGCATAAGATTGGTTTGAAAAATTAGTTTGAAGGAATTCAAAGGGAATAGTGAAGAATTATTAACATTAATTAATTCCCCGAAGAAATAAATGGAAACACCTAGTAAGAAACCTAAAATATCTAGCATGACTCGTGAATAAGAGGAAGAAATGAAACATGATATATCAAAATTACAAGACCAAGTACAACAAATTTCACTCTCACTAAAGGTAAAGGAATCCAGGATGAATGGCGTGGAAGATAATATGAATGGCATGCAAGTTAAGATAGATGGGATGAAAGCTAATATGGATGGCGTGGAAGCTAAGATGGATGTCATGGAAGCTAAGATGAGTGGCATGGATGATAAGATGGAAGAATTGAAGATAAAGTTGAATAAGTTGCTACAAGAAATGGTCAGTAATGGTGAAAGGGTAGTGAAGGAAATTCATGATGAGAACAAAAGAAGTGTTAATCATGATTTCATAAAATCTAATGTTGGATTGAAGACCCACCATGTTCCAAAAATTGATATGAGGACGTTTGATGGCAAGGATCCCAGAACATGGATACTACAGATGGAGCAATTTTTTGATCTCCATAATGTGCAAAACACACAAAAGATCCATATTGAAACTTTATATTTGGAAACAAATCAGTTTGTATGGTATCGATGGCTTTTCTCTCGTAAACAAATTGTCACTTGGGCAACTCTTACCGAAGAAATGATAGCACATTTTGAGGATACAAAAAAAAACGCTTTTTTTAGCCAATTGGTAAATCTAAAACAAAAGGGTTCAATGATGGAGCACATTGAGGACTTCGAAAAATTGAACATAAGGGTAAAATATATTCCATAGGAGCATAGGATTGATGTGTTCATAGGGACTTTAAAGGATAATATCCAACATGAAGTTCACCTTTAGGAACTTGATTCATTGGAGAAGGCATTCAGGTTAGCAAGAAAAATGGAAAGAAAAATTATGGCAACCAGAAAGCCTACCACTCGCAACTATAAAGATGGAAGTGTTGTTACCCCTAGCCTTCCACAACCTACAAGGCTGACACCACAAAAATTGGAAGAAAAAAGAGAAAAATGGCTTTGTTATAGTTTTGATAGCAAATACACTAAAGGTCATAAGTGTGCTGAGAATAAATTATTATACATAGATTGTGAAGAGGAGGAAGAAAAGGAACAAGAAATGTAAAAAGAAGAGGATATACTCCAGGAACAAACCCTATATAAAGAAGAAATGAATCTAACCATATCTTGTAATGCATTGGCTAGAATTACCACTCCCTGAACTATCAAGATAGAAGGACATATCAATAAGAAAAAGGTAATAGTGTTGATTGATTCGAGAAGTACCCATAATTTTATTCATTGTAAGATAACAAAGGAATTGAATTGCTTCCTATATCCAGCACCAGAGTGTCAAGTGATGGTTGCAGGTGGAGGAACCATAAATTTCTATGGAAAGTGCCATAATATCAAGCTATCCATGGGAGAATATGTATTTAATAGCCCAATTCTTTCCATTCCAATGGGTGGTGCTGATGTTTTACTAGAAGTCCAATGGCTACAATCCTTGAGTACAATAGCTTTTAATTTTCAAGAACTTTTCATGAAATTTTATGCAGAAGGAAAGGAAGTTGAATTAAGGGGTATTACAGGGAAACCAGGAAAGATAATCAGCTCTAACAGTATGACAAAGCTTCTAAAGAAGGAACAACGAGGTGTAATTGCACAATTATGTTTGCTAGAAGTTCCTACATCAAAATCATCTATTTCTCCAAATCTCCAAAAAGCCTTGGACAATCATTCCAAGGTATTTGAGACTCCCAAAGGTCTCCCACCTATTCGTGATCACAATCATGCTATTCATTTGGTCCAAGAAGTGTTCCTCCATACATCAAGTCGTACAAATATCCCTATGCCCAAAAGAGTGAAATTGAACGTATGGTTGCAGAAATACTAGAGGCTGGTATAATTCAACCTAGTCAAGGTTCTTTCTCTACTCCAGTAGTATTGGTGTATAGGAAGTACGGATCATGGCACTTGTGTTCGGATTATAGGGAGCTCAACAAGCTCACTATTAAAGATAAATTTCCCATTCCTGTCATTGTTGAATGCTTGGATGAATTGCATGTATCAATTTACTTAACCAAGTTGGATCTTCATTCAGGATATCATCAAATTAGAATGAATACTGAAGACATTTCGAAAATGACATTTAGAACTCATGAGGGTCATTATGAATTTTTGGTCATGCCTTTTGGCCTTACCAATGCATCTTCTACATTTCAAGGTTTAATGAATTCAATTTTCAAACCCTTCCTCAGAAAATTTGTGTTAGTATTTTTTGATGATATACTAATTCGCAGAAAGTCTTGGAAGGATCATGTTGAACATGTTGATAGGGTGCTCAAACTATTGGATGAGAAACAACTATATGAAAAAAGTTCAAAATATTTCTTTGGAGTACAAGAGGTGGAATATCTGGGTCATGTTGTATCTCATGAAGGTGTTAAGGTAGACCCTAGGAAAATTAAACCCATTAAGGAATGGAAAATCCCCACACCCGTAAAGCATGTGCGAGGATTTCTCGGGTTGACATGGTATTATCTCAAGTTTGTTAAGAATTATGGGAGAATAGCAACACCTCTAACAACATTATTCAAAAAAAATGCATTTTCATGTACTCCAAAAGCAACAAAGGCCTTCAAACATCTTAAAGAGGCAATGTGTTGCTTCAGGAAATGGAATTGGTGTTCTTTTAATTCAAGATGAAAGACCCATTTCTTTCAAAAGTCATCCAGTCAAGGGAAAGTATTTACACAAAGCTATTTATGAGAAGGAAAGGTTGGAAATGCTACATGCACTTAAGAAATGGAGACCCTACCTAATGGGAAGACACTTCAAGGAAAAAAGGATCATGATAGTCTTAAATAATTTTTAGAACAAAAGATTATCCTCTGAAGAACAACAAAAATGGGTCACAAAGATGTTGGGTTATGACTTTGAAATCATCTACAAAAAAGGAAAGGAAAATGGTGTGGCAGATTCCCTCTTAAGAAAGGATGAGGATGTGGAAGCATTGTTATGCGCTATTTCTATTATCCAACCAGATCGGATAAAAGAAGAAAGGGAGGAATGGAAGAATGACGAAAAAGTGTGGGCACTCATTCAAAAGATACAACAAGATCCTAGTACATCTGATACATTTAGCTGGAAAAATGATTTGTTATGGTACGAAGATTGCTTATACCTCTGTAAGAATTCCTAACTCAAAAAAAATATTCTTATGGAATTTCACACTTCTCCCTTAGGAGGGCACTCAGGATTTTTAAAAACTTACCACAGGGTTAAGAAGGAATTTTTGGGGGATGGCCTTTAATAGGATATTCAAAAGTTTGTGGCGGAATGTTTGGTTTTCCAACCAAATAAATTTGAAACAATTAAGACCCTAGGACTATTACAACCTTTATCCATTCCGAGCCAACATTTGGAGGATGTTTCAATGGATTTTATCACGGGTTTACCTAAGTCTGAAGGAAAGAGTGTCATCATGGTGGTAGTTGACAAACATACCAAGTAAGCACACTTTTATGCATTATCACATCAATTTAAAGCCAGTACAATTTCTACTGCATTTATGGAAAAGATTCAAAAGCTACATGGAAACCCAAATATTATTATAAGCGACAGAGATCCCATTTTCATTAGAAATTCTTGGACATAGTTGTTTTCTTGTCTTGGTACTCAGTTAGCTCATAGCTCATCTTATCATCCTCAATATGATGGGCAAGCTAAGATAGTAAACAAATGTTTGGAAGGATATCATCGTTACTTTGTATCTGATAAACAAACACAATGGGTGAAATGGTTGCCTCTAGCTGAATGGTGGTATAACACTTCCTTCCATACAACAGCAAAAATGACCCCATTTATGGCACTTTATGGATATCATCTACCATCCATCACATCATATTTAATAGAAAATTATAAGGTTTAAATAGTCGAACATCACGTCGAGCATCAACAACAATTTCTCCAACTCTTAAAGGATAACCTCAAGTTGGCACAGAATAGAATGAAACAACGGGAAGATTAACATCGCAGCAAAAGAAGTTTTGATGTAGGTGACTGGGTATTCCTATGACTACAACCATATAAGAAAATTTCCCTCAAGTAATATAAGAAGGATGATAAATTATCACCAAATTATTATGTTTTGTACAAGGTGTTGCAAAAGATTGGTACTATGGCATACAAATTGGAGCTTCCCAAGTGCACCTAGTTTTCATGGTTAAAGAAGGTTATAGGTGACAAGATCCCAGTTCAAACAATATTTCCAGAACTTGAAGAGGAAGGAAAAATCATATTGGAACCGAAAGCAGTCACATAAACAAGAATTGCACAGCTACGAAATTGATCAATTTCAGAGTATCTCATCAAGTGGAAGAACTTATCTGCTAAAGATTCCATATGGGAGGATGATAATTTTATACAAAAGAATCAAGAACTACTCAAGCATTGAGTACAACAATTTTCGGAAGGAGAGATGCATGTTAGGCCCCTATAATACTAGTGATTCTCCCATTACTATTGTCATTGTATCCCTTATTGTTATTATTGTGCCCCTATTGTCCCCATATTGTTATTAGTAGGCCCCATAGAAACCCACTATTGTTATTTTTGTGCCCTTATGTTATTACTGCTATGTTTTCTTGATTATATTGTGACCCCTTAGAATCATATCTCTAGACGGGAGGTTTATTCATTTGTATCATCCGAGAGTTGTTCATTTGTGTAATGTAAAAGATGTTTCCCCATCAAAGAGGCTAAATTCTAAGGCATTGATATATCTTTTCTATCCTTTTGTTAGTTTCATCTTCTTCCTTCGCTTCTAGCCATAAAGGTCAGTCATGTTCTATACATGGCTAAGCAGGAGGGTACAAGACCGACTGCTTGGATAGATGACCATTTTTTATAGTCATATTTCCATCCCTGCAGCTTGTGTAGGCATCGGAAGTGGCTAAAAAATGCCTCCCAAGGATGAGAAGATAATTATTAAATTTGGTCTTATTACGGAGACTAAAGAAGTCTACAGGGTATTCCCATGAATCAATGGAGACCATCACATCCTCAGCAATCCCCTCAAGGGCTACTATGGATCGGCCTACAAGCTGCAACATTGTCATGGTCTTCCTTAATGATCTCCAAAGATTCATCTTGAGCATAGTGGCCTTAGTCATTACATTGATGGCAGCCTCAAGATCAATCAAGGTATGGGGTACAATGGTTCCATCAGTTTTTACATCTACTACAGGGCTCCCAAGATCTAAATGCTTCAGGCAAATTACCTACACCAACATTAAGTTGGCCAATTATGCAATGATATTAATGGTAGAGGTGTCTCTTTTTCTCCTCCCTGGATGTTTGAAACACTTACCTTTGCTCAAAGTTTTGTAAATGGGGACATATTTGATTGCTTGGAGAAGTGGTACTTTAACACAAATTTTTCAACTCACCCAGAAGTTCAGTTTCTTCTGGGGTGTGTTGGACTGGATGGGTTAACCTTTCAAGAAAAGGGAGTGGATTCATTCTAGGCACACTTTCCTCTCTTTCCTCTTCGCTCTCCCAAGGTGGAGATGGAGGATGGTTATCCAGGAGCACTCTCCCATATCTAAGGTTAATTTCATGAATTTCCACAACATAGGCATGGTAGGATGCTTCTCCACTATAAATATGTTGTGCTTTTCTATTGATTGGGTTCGGGTTTGGTTGGGCAAGCATCTAAGATTTTTTAGGTGGAGCAGGGTATAGGAATTGTGGTTGAGATGGAGGTGAAGGCAATAAAGATGGAGCTTGATTGTATGGGGGCCTTCACCCTTGGGGTATTGCATTCTACTGAGGTTGTGGAGGAGTATATGGATGAAATGGTTGGTTGGCTGATTAGGAATGGTATTAAGGTGAAAATGACTAGGAGAAGGTGTAGACTAGGAAGCATGACTTGAGGAAACAAGGGGGAACATATGTGTTTTGATTAGGGTTATAATATGAATAGGATGACTCTTGCATGCCCTGCTGGTATGGTCGAGGTCCATGAGGCATCCTTTGATTAATGTAGCAGAGTTGTTTAGTCACCCCTTTAGTTCCTTGATACACAACTTTTAATCCAGGTAGAGAATGGAACTTGTCTGTGCAGTGACTTCCTCCACAGGCCAATCATATTTCTATAATTTTCAATGGACATTAATTCCTAGGGTGCCTCCTTGTGCATCTAGGGCAGAAGATGGCCAATTATCTCTCTGCTTCCTCCTGCTTCTGTTTGATTTGCATAGTGTCTTTACAGAGCAAGGGTTTACTGAATTTCAATCTTAAAGTCTTCCAACATGTTCCCAATTTCACTTTTTATTGATGTGTTGGAAGAGGATGAACTGGCCACTGCTTGGTTAGCCCTACCCTTCTTTCTAGCCACTCTACAATGATTCTTGAAAATTGTTTTGATATCATCATAGGGTAACTGGTATATGTCCCCTCCTAATAGTAGGTTGAGGTTTTCTAGAAGGTCTTCATTGATCCCCCTAAGAAGGACTAACTTAAGTGACTCAAGATCAAGTGTGCAGCTGGCTTTCTTATAGCTGATTTGGAATATTTCCTCATAATCCTATAAGGAATCATCATGTTCCAAGGTCATTCTCAAAATTTTCTCTTTGGTATCTTTGGACCAGCAGTGGTCCCTATACTTGTTTTTGAAAGCTTAGTGAATCTAATCCCAAGCGATGATACTATCCCCAGGTAAACCCATGAACCAGCATAGGGCTACATCCTCGAGAGTGGATGGGAATAATTTCAACTTCAGATCATCAGAGGTGTAATCATTAGTTCTACATATGACAACAGATTCGAATAAAAAAGTATCTGGATCTTCTGAGATCAAGCCGTGGAAGTGAGGAATAGTAGAGGGGCTTATGTTTTTCATCTTGGCATCCCCATTAGTTTCTTTGATGGGAAAATCACCCTCAATTATTTCCTTGTCTCCTCTTTCATTTCTATTTTCATCCATTATGTCAATAGGAATGGTTTCTTCTTTTTCCCATATAGGCTCTTCAAAAATATCTGGTTGTTCACCTAAGCGGTCCTCTAATTCACAACCACCAAAGAAGAGGGAATATTGGTTGTTTGAGTGGTGGGGGTATTTGGTAGAAATTTTCCTAAGTTACCCCTATTCCTACTAGGCATGAAAAGAGTTTTTTTTTCTTTTTTTTCTTTTTGAGTTTTAAACTACTTGGAGAATTGAAACGAAACAAAATTGGATTTCAGTTAATTACTAAATGGAACTAACTATAGAATGAAAGAGATAATAAAAGAAAGAAATAAATCATAAATCACATCTACACAAACACCTCCCTGGCAATGGTGCCAAAATGTAATGAGCACTAGTATTGCAGCAAGGATGTTGCAACTCCTAGGGCTATCGACTTTACTTCATTAACCTAACGTTCATACAAACTTGGAGGTGACAGTGCTGTATACACAAATAGATGTAATTGGTCTAATCTTTTTCACTACTAAGTTGGGGTGATAGACCACTACGGTTTCTCAAACAAGCCTTCTGTTGTCTAGAAGAAGACTTTAGCAAAAATTTTAAGAACAAAAATTTGTCTTAAATTTTAGAAAACTTGGCGAATCTTACAAGTCCCCAAATTACAAGTTATAAAATGTTTGTTGATATATTTGTAAAAATATGAAAATTTCTAATAGTTATATATATATATTCTTCATACAATTTTGTTGATTTTCAAGGTAAAGGAATTTTATACTACAAAATTTGGGCAAATCTTCTGTAGAAAAAAATGGAAATTGGTGAATCTATTATCTTGAAAAACCATGGGAAATTAGCCCACTTTCGAATATTATCCCTTAAAATTTTCCATGGAAGAAGTTTGATTACCAATTTGGAGAAGAGAAATTTACCCTAATTCGAGGAAAATAAATTGTCTATTGCATGAATGAAAGACTAAAAGAAATGCTTGCAAACCAACATGAAATCCTTAATCTACTTGCAAATCTATTTTGCTTGCAAAAGAAATCTATTTTAACACATATGAGGTTTTAACTAGTCTAAGCATGAAATCTAATCCAAATAGTGCTAACTGCTATGTGCAAGAACAAATGTAAATAACTCTTTTTCTTTTTCTCTTTCTTCTTGAAAAATGAAAATTCTAATCTTTCTTGGCTCTTTGGTAGGGAAGACAAGTGTGAAGGAAAAGGAGGAAAATGATTCAGATCACTTGGAGGGAAAGTAGGGACCTAATGTCTTTTAGTGATGAAATTTTTCATTTTGGGCTCAAAACAGGCCACTACAGGTTTTCCTACACGATGTCTACAGGAAGTACTAGTTCACCTATAGGATCCTTTGTTTTACTACAAGAACAGGCTGAAAGTTTAGGGAGTGGTATATAAGGTGGGGTGGAGCTTGGAAAAGGTGAATAAGGAGGGAATAAAGCATGGGAGTGATAGGAACTTACTTAGAACTCAAGCCAAAGCTTTAAGACAAGAATTCAAATTGAGACCTTAGTGACTTTTGGAAATCATGGATGGATATGGCTTAGCTAAGGCTAATGAGATGAAGTCTCCCTACAATTTAGAAACTCCTACAATCAACAAACATCATTTGTGGCATTCATATATGAACTCATAAAAAACAAGAAAGGTGTATTCAAGTAAAAGAAAAAACCATTTACTTTCCTAAGACTAGGCATTGAAATTCTTGGAGCCAATATGAGAGTGAGATGAGATCAGTGAAAAAATTAAGAGATCAAAAAATATCAACTACAAATTATCTACAAAACTACAAGATAATGACCTAATTGGCAAGAAAACCCTAAATTACACAAAAAAAAAACTAGAATTGTGTCTTTTTGGGCTGCATGAGAAGTATTCCTTGAACCTTGATATCTGAAAGGGAGAAATGAGGTCAAAAACACTTGCTGTCAGCTTTTTTGGAATATATTCTTATCACTACAATGCTACTATCAGAACTATTCACAAATGAAAGCAAACTAATTAAATCTACCAATACTTGCAAATTAACAATACCAAAATTAGTTTAACAACTAACTATGAGATAAACTAAGCATACATATACAATAAGAGGAACCTTTGCTACTAGGGTTGGGCCCTAACCCAAGAGCTTCAACCCTCTAAGTCAACTCAGTGCTAGATCAAGGGAATGTTGCTCATTTTCATTAAAGAAATCAGAAATACATAAGAGTTCTTGGTTACAATGCTTCAACTTGAAAACTTCTTAGATATCTTGAACAAAACAATATGAACCCTAATGAGGCCCTAGGCCTCTTGATTTATACAACTAAAGTTACCAACAACTTCCTTCAATTTAGGGAGGCTTGGCTCTAATCTTGATATCAAATGGTCTTCAACTGTCACTCGCTTGTTTGCCAATGAACTTCATGACTCACTTGCTTGCAACTCTGAGCTGATGAGATTTGATTGAGGAATATTCAAGTGAGTGAGGAGTTAAGGAGGAGATCTTGTCTCCTAGAATCCCTCTAGCTCGTCTCCATTTGAGTTCTTGCACTTTAATTAGCCAAAATTTTCTGCAAAACCTGCAATTAATGCACATTAGACCACTAGACATGACATCTCATCTTTACTCTCCTCATTAAGCAAGACATAATTAAAACATGTAAAGAATGATGAGAAAAGTTGATTTAAGTGAGTTGGAGGTGCATTAAGGTCCATATAATTTACCCATTGATGAGCCTCATCACCTACTCTTCACAAGTAAAAAAAAATTGTTCATATGTCAACGAACCATTTTTGGGTTTCCAACATCTATCCCTTCCATCCCTCGATCCATAAGAAGGTTTGGTATCTATTATAAACATTCACAAACTGAAAATTCTCTATTCGAAGGACAAGTGGCCTATTTTATTGATTCTCTTCAAACGTGTCGAAGGCCTTCTCCATTTAACCTTATTAATTGTGTAGGAGGTAAATGCTCTAAATTGAATTTCCCCCACATATGCCACTGGGTTAAATGATTGATCATCACCCATAAAGTAATCATGCATATAGAGTTCACACATCAAGTGTTGATTCAAAATATTGTGGCTTCTCAAGATGCACAGAAACTATATTAGGTCTTCTATCACATGGTTCAGTTCCTAGCAGATGCTTTCTAAACAAAAAAATAGATATTTTTCATGTAGGAATAAAGCATAGCTATGGGAAATGGGTTGTAAATCCATTACCTATTGTGCCAGAGAAAACATTTCTTCCTCATCAGCAATCAATAGGTTCACCTGCCCTTCTAGTTCCTCAATTTTATTTTGTTTCTTCCCCTGCTTTCATTTCTCTTTCTCCATTTTCTCCTCGTAATCGGTAACATTTTCCATGGATTTCTCACAAACTCCCTTCACTCCTTCCTGGTGGGCTTCTAAAGGAATTTTCCCCCGTTGAAGGTGACTTGTAGCCACTTGCCACTTCTAAATTTTTGTAGTCATGAAAAACTCTCGTGCCTGAATAAAATGCATAAATGACTTGTTCTGTGTAGCCGCAGAGGTTGTGGGCCTGTCCTCAGTCTACACTACTGCTAAGATGGTTTCAGCCCCAGGTTTCATAGAATTCTTCTTATGCCTCCTCATTTTCCTTTGTAGGTTCCATACATGCATCCTTAACTTGAAAATTTCCATTTTTAGCTGCATGTTTTCCCTGAACTACGACTGGTATCTCTGTTTAAGAGGAGACCTTATTTTTGCAGATTATTCAATTAATTCATGTTTGAAAACAACCTCCTCGACTGGTATCTCAACTGGTGTGGGGTTTGGTGGATTGACGTCGACAAATTCATCAACCGGATTTTGCTTTACCCTAACCCCCTTTGTTTGTTCCTTGACTCGACAAATAGTCCAAGTGTCTCCCTCTTCGGGTCTCAAAATCTCCATATCTTCCCTTGGTGGTTCTGGAGTCATTACAGGCCCCTATGATGTAGTGTCTTCGACACCCTTTTCTTGTCATTCCTCCAGTTCCCAACCTTTTTTTTCTTTGGATCTCGAATCCTCCACAGCTTCGAGTAGTGGCTCTGTAGCCACTGCAGGTCCCTGTGGGGTAGCATCAACATCAATGTTCTCCTCTAATGGACCTGTGGGGATAGTATCACCCATAGCCTCTTTAATTTGTTCTTTGGTCGACACTCATTCTTATGTGATAGTGTCGATCACCAATCCCTCAATTTGTACAATTTGTTCACCTGTCAACAATGGTTCTGATGTAACAATGTTGATGATGGTGCCTTTAACCACCTTGACAAATTTTAAGATTGGGGGAGAGGCTTGTTCCTTCACCAGGAAAATAGGGTAACTAAACCTCCTTGCCCCTCTTGGTAAGGATACAAGAAGTGAAGAACAAAAAATGTTTTCTTTAGTGTCCATTCTCTCAGTACATGGTACCTCAGGTCCTCCTTCCCTTGTGCTAACTGGCTATTTTGTGCTCCCTTTTTCTTTTTCTGCCTGTGCTTCTTCGAGTTTTTCCTCCTACTCAACAATCAACACTGGCTCTTATCGAGCAGTGTCGACTACATCCCCTACTTCTTTCAAGGGTTTCTTAATCACTAGAGCAGGTGATGTTGGTCCTTGTGTACCACTTGCAGCCTCGTTCAAAGGTTCCTCAATTTCTTGAACTAGTGATGCTGGTTCTTGTGTGTCAGCACCACCTGCAATTTCATCCAAGGGTGGCGATTCTCTCCTTAAAGTTGTTGTCACCACTAGTTCCTATGGAGTAGCATTGAATGCATTTTCTTCTATCTCCATTTCTTCTGCTTCCATTGGGCCAACAAGTGAAGGTGGTTCTTTTGGAGCACAATCAATTATGGCTTCTTCTGTATCCATTTCTTGCACTCCCATTCAACCAGTGAGTGATGCTTGTTCTTATGGAGCAGCGTTAGCTGTGGTCTCTCTTGTCTCCATTGCTTATACTCCCATTGAGCTAATAGGTGATGTTGATTTTCATGGAGTAGCACTATATGTGGCTTCTTCTTCTTTTGCCATCAATTCTTCCTCATCCTCCCTTGCAGACATCATAGACATAAGTTCTTCCTTTTGCTAGCTTGGTGAATTGTGGCCAAGCCACAGAATTTTGGGATAGAGCATGCACCACTAATAGTTTGACTAGCCCATGATTTTTAAGGACGCTAATGCTTGTCAAGATTGATGAGTAGACAGCGCCATTAGCTAAAGACTATTCCATATAAAATATGGCACATCTAGAGAATGAATCTATGCATGCTGAATTTGAAGGCATGCAAGAAGCTTAAAATGATACTTAAGCAAAGTAGCAAACTGACCTTCACAAGTAATGTACCTCATGAAAAAATATACAGTCTTGGCCCATGGGTGTGACAAAGACTTTTGATCATACCTCCTACCCTTCTGGACTATTGTTTCTCCAACTTGTAAGAACAATTCTAGGAACTCTGGCAAAGGATATTTCCTTGAAAACCATTTCTACCCTCCTTGCAGAAATCCGATGATAATCGAAATTACTTCCTCCATGATGGGAATATCCAATCCACACACTCTTGAATGATTTCCATCCAAATTCAATGTGAATTCAACTATGATGGTTTCGCCAAATCCCTACAGCCTATCAAAATACACATCATCATGCATCTAAAAAGACCTGCCATATGTTTGGATTGCTCCGAACCTGCATTGTATTCTCTGATTCATGCCTAATGGCTTTCCCACCCATTCTCCAGTTGCTCTATAGCATCAATTTGATAATATTAAGACCATTGAGGAGGAGTGTTGGTAGGTAAATTGCAATGATAGGGGTGTAGTGGTGACGGTGTGCGGTGATACTGAAAATTAGGAAGATAATGATAAAATATGGGAAAATCCATGGTAGATTATGGCAATAATGAGTGATAATTATGGTAATCATTTCACAACATTGGAAAGGATAGTCCATTAACGCAATCGTACTTATTCAAGTCCCAATGAATATGGATAACCATGCAAGTATGGAGGGGATTGTGGAGCGTACGCAGTTGGCACGGGGTTCAATAATGATACGACAAGTCATTACTTCATTTTAATTATGGTGTATCCATATTTATTATAATATCCCCCCAACTGAGAAGATCATTGTCCACAGTCATATCGAATCATGTCAAATGAATTATCGAACAAATCCACAAAGTCAATCAGGCACATACCTGGTGACTTACCTTGACGGAGTAATAATAGCGGAGGAGTAATAACACCAATGGGAGTAACAACACCCGAGCAGTAACAACACCTGAGGAGTAACAGCACCGCTTGAAAACTTAGTCAAGATCGTGATGGAGTAACAACACCGAAGAAGTAACAACACCAGTGGAGTAATAACACCAAAGGAGTAACAACACCAAAGTACTCAGATGAAATCACCATCGCCATGGAGTAACAACACCAGTGAATTACTTAGACAAAATCACCATGATCACAGTAACAACACTAGAGGAGCAACAACACCAGTGAAGTACTTACACAAAATCACCATGATCAAAGTAACAACATCGAAGGAGTAACATCACCAGTGAATTACTTAGACAAAATCACCACGAACAGAGTAACAGCACCAAAGGAGTAACAACACCAGTGAATTCCTTAGACAAAATCACCACGATTAGAGTAACAACACCAAGGAGTAAGAGCACTAGTGAAGTACTTCGAAAAAATCACCACAATTAGGAAAACAACACTAAAGGAGTAACAACACTAGTGAGGTACCTACAAGAAAAAGAATGATAGAGTAGTAACAAAATTTTATTATATTAGATATATAGATATATATCATTGTGATTTTTTTTTTAAGATCAGAGGTGCAGAGGAAGAGTTCTATGCACTAATAATTTCAAAACTAGAATTATCAGAGAAATTTTTGATAAAGGAGTCTTTATAAGAAAGATGGTGGTATAGTCTGAGGTAATGTCCACTTACAAGCATGTCCACTTACAAGAAAAGGAGTGTGTGCCTCATCAATTGTTATAAGTCTAGCAGTCCCATTATCAAACACCATGTCAAATTCATATGGTCGAATCCATCTGGATCAAAGTTTCCCTTTAAAATATTTGAACCAAGAGTCACAGAGCAATGCCCAATATCCTCTTTCAAACACCTTTTTCTTGATAACTATGTCATCCCATTTAGTTCATTGTTGTTGAATTGCAGTAGTATTTTGGACAACTACCAAAGGAATTTCATCCAACTCATTTAACTATTCCAGTCATTGTTTATGGGCTTCTGAAAGATTCAAACCTACTTCAAGGGATTTTCTAGGCATCTTAATTTCAAATTCCACCAAAAACAAAGGGGATTTCCCATAAACAAGCTCATATGGTGAAAATCCTGTTTTGTTTCACCATGTTGTTCTATACACCCATAGTGCCTCGGGAAGTTTTTCAGCCCAATTTCAACGATGGTTTGCTATAGTCTTTGTAATAATATTTTCCAATACCTTATTTGTGCCCTCGACTTGGCCATTCGCTTGAGGGTGATATGGAGAATTTACCCTATGCTTGATCCCATATTTCTTCATAAGTCCTACTATTAGATGTGATCTAAACTACGCCCCTCATCTGAAACTATCCCTCAAGGAGCTACATACCGAGCAAAACTTTCTTCAAATAAAAAGTCTGAGACAACCTATTCTATTTCGTTCACAACAATCTTGGCCTCTACCCACTTTGTCACACAGTATGTGCAAACCAAAACGTAAACTTTCTGATGTGAAGGCAGATTGAATGTCCTAATGAATTCAATAGGCCATTGTTCGAAGGGCTTAAGAACTAGTTGAGGCTGTAGCGCATCTCATCTACCCGACCAAGCTGACCCATCCATTGGAAACTATCACACCCTCAAACATATTTCCTTGCATCACGAAAAATAGAGGGCCAAAAGTACCTCATTTGCAACACCTTATGACATGTCCACTTATCTGAAAAATTTCCCCCATAGGGGCCATCATAAGTAGCTTTCAAGACACCATAGATGTCATCCCATCTTGAGCAGCTTTCAGGACACGATAGATGTCATCCTCACTTATGCAGTGCTGGATTTATTGGTCGGGTCCCATGTAAAAGAGATATCCTTCTATCCATGAATAGTGGGCACTATGATGGATAATCCTTCATTTTTCTCTATAAGGTAAGTGTTGATGCACTTTTCCTATAGCGAGATAGTTAGCAATATCTTCATAACACAGAGTGTGAGTAGAAATTGCAAAAATATGTTCATCTGGAAAGCTATCCTATACAGGGGTACCTTCATCACTAGTATCCATTCTAGACATGAAATCTACAACCACATTATCTTTCCCTAGCTTATCTACAATGGTAATATCAAATTCTTGAATTAGCAACAACCATCTTGTAATGCGACCAGGGGTTATTGGTTTATTCATCAAACACTTGATAGTTGTATGATCAATGTGCATGAAAGTAGGATACCTTGTAATATAATACTGAAACTTATTAATAACATAAATAATAGCCAAGAACTCTTTTTCAGTTACTGTATAGTTCAGTTCAACAGGAGTCAAGTTCTTTCTAACATAATATATCGCATATGGTTTCTTATCCTCTTGTTGCCCTAGGACTACCCCTGCTTCTATTTGAGAAGCATATGTAGAGATGTGACATGGTAGCTTTCAGTTAGGACCTCATAATATTGGAGCTTTACAAACTAGTTCTTTGATCTCTTTAAAGGTTGCTTCACATTCATCTGTCCACACAAACTCTACATCTTGAGGTAATAATTGAAAAAGTGGGAATGTTGTATTAGAAAAATTCTCTATAAACCACATGTAATAGCCAACATAACCAATAAATCTACGTACCTATGTCGATGTCTTAGGTGTAGGAAAATTCAATATCACTTCTACCTTTGTAGGATCAACCCGAATTCCTACAGCTAAAAGCAGGTGTCTCAACACTATTCCTTCCTCCATCATCATATGAAATTTTATTATACTACGAGAAACATGTTTCTATATACATCTTTTAAGTAATTTCATTAATTTTTCTAGACCTTCTTCAAAAGAATCGCCATATTGGGTGAAGTAATCCATGTAAATTTCAAGACTATCATTGATTAGATCAGAAAAAGTTCTTGTTATATCCCTTTGAAAGGTAGCAGGTGCATTACAGAGACAAAATGGGAGGACTTAGTAGGCAAAGGTCCCCTAGGGACATGTGAAGGTGGGTTTATCCTGATCTTAATGAGCTATTTGTATCTGGTTGTATCCACTAAATCGATCTAGAAAGGAGAAAAACTTCTTTCTAGCTAATGTATCAAGGACCTAGTCAATAAAGGGTAGTGGAAAATGATATTTTGAAGTTTCTTTATTTAATTCCTTGTAATCCACACAAATCCGCCACTTTCCATTCTTCTTAGGAACAATGACCAGTGGGGAAACACATTGACTTTTTGATATCAGATAAATCAAAACCACAACTGATAGCTTCTGTAATTCATCTTTGACAATGCTTTTTCAAGGCAGGGCTCATTCCTCTCTACAGATGCCTAACACGTCGACATTCTTCTTTAATGTATATGTGATGAGTGCATAAATCAGTAGGGATGCCTTTCATATATCTATACTCCCAAAAGACTCCTTTATGTTCCTAAAGGACCTTCAGTAACTGTTTAGTTTAGGAGAGAGAAAGACCAAGATTAATATTCAATGTTTTCCCTGGTTCAATTTCTACATAAATGTTGTCACGGGGTACAATTACAGGAATATTTCCAACTCCTGTTTCTGGTTCCATATTAAAAACTTGAACATTGCAACTCATAACAGATTCAAATAGCTAACGGGTTGGGTCAAAAACGAAGTTGAGACTGCTATGAAAGGTGTTAATGGCATCATCCTCCATTGCATCCTTGAAGCAAAGAGCCTCACTGATGATAAGGATCAGTCTAACTTCTTCATTCTTAGATTCAAGCTCTTTCATGGTTAGAGATTTTTTCATCAAGGTGAATCTTGGTTTATTTGACGAACTTGGTTCAGCAAGGGGGTAGAGGATAACATTCTTTGTAACTTCCCCATTGGATATTACCATATTTCCAGACCAACACCCAACGTAAGAATCTGCGATCGCAAGCCAAGGTATTCCTAAAATCAAAGGGGGTCCACAGACTGGGGATTGGGTATGTAGAACTAAACAATTAATAGGGTATTTCCATGAGTCTACTGAAATGGTTATATCTTCGAGCTTCCCTATCAGTCTTATAGTAGACTAATCTGGCAGTTCTAGGATGGTGGGAGTTGGTTTAATGTTCTGCAAACCCAAGCTAATCACAGTTGCAAAAGTTATAACATTAATTTCTTCCCTCGAATCTACCAGTGAAATTGGGATATCAACCCCATTAAACTGTATTGTAAGAATAGAATTCCCCAAATCCTTGTATTTGACAAATATAGGCTTCCCCAGCATTATGTCTGATAATTTTCCCATAACGTGAATAGTGAGTGGATCCTTTGGTTTTCTTCCAGGTTTCTTAGAGAAATATTCTTTAATTGTTTTGGAATAAATCGATATGTCCTTCATAGCCTGAAGTAACGTTATTTTGACAAATAAATTTTTAAACTCCCCTAAAAAAATGGATTCAGGATGAGGACTTGGCTTTCTCAATGTTAATCTCTCAGGATAAGGTGGACCAATCTGCAATCCTCTAGTAATAATCATTTGTGATGGGGTTTGTTGTTTCATATGAATTTGTATTGACTAATCCCCAATTGTTCTAGTAGAATATCTAGGTTCTGGTTCTGAGACTTCATCACTGGTATGTTCAACCATTATTGTTGAAGTCTAAGTATTCATCGCCCAACTAGACCAGAGATTCAATTCATTACATTCTGCAATGGTAATATTATATGCAGGGAGGTTAACTATATCAACCCGTTGAACCCCTCTACTCTTTGTATTTGGATTGGATTGAACACGAAGTTCCAGATGAAGAGGAGGATTACTAGTGGATGCATTAGAAGGCATTTGTAGCTGATGTTCTGGCATAGGTCAGGAGAATTGTCCTAAAGGAGGAGGAGGAGGAGGTCCATGCCAATTCTAGGACCATGAAGGGTTTCAACGAGATTGAGTGTACCACGTTTTCCAGGTCATTGGATATTGATAATAATGCGACCATGAACATGAAAAAGGTACAAACTGAGGCCCAACATTCATATTATTAAAATAATGAGAATGTTTTTGAGGCATAACTTGATTCATGTTCTGTGGTCATGGTTGCCATGGTTTCTTTGATCCCATAAAATAAAGTTGATCCATTTCTTCATTTATTCCCTAGAAGATTGCCTTCAGCCCAGGAAGAGATGGATAGGTGCTAGTGGAATGACTTTGTTCACATATCACACAAGTCTTGATGGAATTCAATGGGTGTTCCTTCAGCGTATGCTTCTTCCTGCATTGAGGATAGAAAATGGACATAGCCTTTTCTGCGTCTATCTGCTTTTGTTTCACCTGCAACAAGTCCAACTCTAATGATAATGTTCCTAAGATATCAATTCTCAAATTATCCTACAAGTTCCTAATCTCTGCCCATCATTGGATTCCTTGAGATTTTAGATCCCCTTCCTATGCCTCATAGCCACTCGTGAACACTTGATGCATAATTTGTAGATGGCATCAAATTCCTCCTGTGATATGTCTCCTTTCCCTACCACATTCAATAGTTCCAAATATTCCTCCCCCAGTGCCCGAAGAAATATTATTTTCAGAATATTCTTATCCAGATCATGATGCTCTGATCTTTGCAAACTATATCAAAAGTGCTCCACAAATTCCTCCATGTTCCCACCCTCATTTTGCATAATCTTAAAATTTTCTTCCTTCACATCATGGGATTTATAGTAGTCTTTATATTTCTCAAGGAAAATCGTCTTCATATCCTACCATGTAGAAATAGATTTTCCCCCTAAACCCATAAACCATCTCAAAGTTGTGCCCTTCAAAGTAGTGGGGAATATCTTGATTTTATGAGCATAAGAAATATAATCATACACACAACAAAAAACATCGAGTTCAAAAAAGAATTTTTCTAGATCCTCAAAGTAAAGAACATGGAAATTAGGTAACATGTCAAAGGAATAGGCTTCATAGGCATATCACCTCTTATATATCCAATTGGAAGTTCGATTGAAGAGGTTGTAAGAGCCCTGAATATCTGCCAATACCCACTTGGAATCTTAACAGGTTCTGGCTTTGGTTGTTCTATAACAAGTGGTTGAGGTTGTTTAACAATTCTCCCATAATCAAATGCCACAAAGAATTCCCTCAAATCTTCTTCCTCTAAACTTGCAATATGTAGTTCCTCATATCCTCTACTTGCTACTTGTTCTCCCCTTAATTGCACTTATGTTATTGGGGAAGGTTCAAGTTGTGAAACTGATTTCCCTCCAGATCTCATATGATATCTCACCCTAATAGTGGCTCATGATGATGCTCCTAACTCAACTCTTGAAATGATCTCTTGAATGTAGGTATTTCTACCTAGATCTCTCCCTCTTCTTTTCGGGGGTCTTCCTCTGCCCCTTTTATTTGTATCTTTGTTCATACAATCAGGAAATAAAAGGAAAGAATTCAAGAAAATTGAAATCTTAGGACCTAAAGGAGCGTACATGATTCCCTCCCTGGGACGAGAGAGTGGCCCCTAAAAAGAAAGCAAAGAAAGAAAATCAATCAATCACAAAATTAAGCTCAAGACCTGAAACATGGTAACATAAAAACTTCCCTTCCAAGGATGAGAGAGTGGTTCGTATGGAAAAAGAAAATAAGACAATCATAGCAACAATAACAATCTAATGCTCAGGGCCTGGAGCAGGGTGAAAAATTCCCTCTCCAGGACGAGAGATCAGTTGTATGATCAATATTGGTCGTACTTTCGCACCCTTAAGAGCCTCCCCAACAACGACACCAAAATATTGGTGTTCAGATATGAATCACGAATTCACCCAATTCTGCATTAATTTTCAACTTAGGGCTCTACAAGTTATTCCAAGGCTATCATGCAAAGTATATGCAGGCCAGAGTTTCCCTACCTAGTACTGAATATTCAACAATAAACTTAACAATGTGTAATGTAAGCGATAATTGTAACGACAAAGTAGAGTAACAACAGTAATGACTATCACAACAAAGAAGACTCACAGTGACACATTGATAATCATTCAAAGTGATAAATAAATTAACTGAAATAAACCTATGCACACATCTATCCAACAGCACTTGGTCAGGAGAGTGGGCCCAACTCCCTAACCAGGGCTATGGAGGTATCAAGAAGTCACGAAATGCTCAGAAGATCAGAATTTCATTAATCAAAAGGATAATACATGTATGATGCTACAGACTCAAATTTAACGTAATTCCTTGCAGTCTTAACTGTTAGTTTTCACATCCTTGTAACTCTACTTATATAATTTGTTAACACTAATAGCTTGTAGAAGTACGGTAGTTGTCTACCTCCAATTATATAGTGTTTTCTTAATCGAAACATAATATAAAGATAGAAGAGTCTTGATTAAAATATTGATCCACTGTTGTAGCCAATGTCTCAAGATAGCGCTACCATCTAGATGGTCACCATTTGTAGAACCTCGGTCTTGATCATACTTCCTCCAAATCTGCAAGAATAATCGAATTAGCAAGCCACATAGGCAGCAATCCCCTATGACTATGATTCATTGATTAATGATTCATAACAACATGACAAGAGGTATACATGTGTGGTTTATAATGTAAGTTGACCAATGATGGTGTAAAGTAGATACATGAAACAAGTTAGAAAGGTGGTGTAAAAACATGCAAATTCAGCTACCAAAAATAATATAGTTGGGTAAGTTAGTGAGACAGTGATGAAGGATTACTCACTATGATTATGAAATGCATAGTTCTGGGAGGCCAATGAATGAAGATTGTGCAATCATAGTGAGCAAGCACTTGCTCACTATGATTTCGTAATGCACAGTCCTTGAAGGCCAATGATTACGTGGTTGGGAAACTCAATGAGACAGAGAGGGAATATACTAAAGGAAATTGCATAGTGTGTAGAGAGAGCCTAATTAGAGAAGAAAGTTATGTAGTTTCCAAGGTAAGGAATTTGATTGATCACTATGATTGCTCACTGTGCAGTCCTTGGAGATAGTGATTGCATAATGGATAGTTCCAAGAGGCATGATAGGCTGACTGAGGCCTGAGACTGCACAATGCACAGTTCATGGAGGCAGACTTGAGGGAGGTTAATTGTGGAAGGATATTCTTTAGAAAATGACTAAGTGTGGGACCCAAGAGGTGAGAGATGGGACTAGAACATGACTTGAACATGAGCACGCACTTCTAAATGCTCAACAGGTCAACAATGAAGCATTTACCACCCAAAAGAAACATGTCCTCATCGAAGAAACAACTGAATAACACTTACCTCCAAGTGCAACACTTGAGATACACTTTATGACACAAGTGATGAAAATTACAAAACAATACTCAAAACTTAGGGAATAAGTTTAATGCATATCCCTATGGTTGATTAAACACAATAGTGCAAGAGACTACATCAATATTTCCCTTCAAGAGTGTACATATGACTCCCTTTCACTAGATGTGACACTTCCCTTACCAAGAGGTGACAGTAAGAAAAAGTGAAAACGGCACTTGCAAAAGCTATTGCGAAGAGGACACAAAAGTGAAACTTGTATAAGTGAAAGCATGAAAAAATGATACTCACAAAAGTGAAAGTGACACTAATGAAAACCAAAGCACACAAAAGAGACAGTTGAGAAAACTCACTGGAATAGAAGTACAAATGCAACCAAAGTGAGATGAAGGTTATTAATGGAGGGTGTGCATTGACTATCGACATAGGTTGCACAGTTTACATACTAACGCACTACGTTGTCACTATCAATAGTGAATGTGAAAGCCTCACTTTCAAGGGTTACACAATGCCTACATAAGGTTGCATCAAAATAAGTGAACTAGTGAATTATTCGAGCACTAAAAATATATAAGCAAGTGGTTTTAACACCTAGAATCTAAGGAAATATTAACAAACCATGAAGAAACTATGTACAATCAAGGAACAACAAAATCTATAAGTAGGTTCCAAAATTCGATTGTAAGTAAAATTTTGGAGGTTGTTCATCACAGTGACAACAAGGCCTTGCAAGAAAATAAAGGCTTTGAGATATGGTCCCTTTGAGATACTGGAAAATGTGGGTGATAATGACTATAAATTCATTTTACCACCATATATTCACATTTACTCAGTTGTGAATGTAGAGAATCTGAAACTTTATGAGCCTTCCATGCTAGATCAAGAAGAGGAATAGGTCATACCTTCTGTGGAGGATTTGGCACCAAATGCTTAGGTAGAGTTGATAAAGGATATGGCTTTGCAAAAGAGATCTAGATATACAATGCAAGGGCAACATGAACTTTCACAAATTGGGTTAAAAGGAAAAATTACAAGCAAGGCTAAATGGTACGACAGAGAGAAGGTGGAGGAAAATTTTCCTCATCTCATTCAATAGAAGCTTTTGGGGACCAAAAGCCTCCCAAAATGTGGAGGTGTGATAAATATTCGATCATTATATTGTTTTCTATCCATATTAATGCTTTTAGATTGAAACAATTGAGGAATTAATTCTCATGACGTTTCATACTAGCAAGAATCAGTTTGGAAAATTGAGCTCTGAAAATGTAGGGGAACATTTTAAGGCATCAAACAATGTTTTCTAGGGGTTGAAATTTTCTGCTTTAGTGTAACATCATTTTTTCCTATTCTACACGTTGATACCTTTCCAATGACATAAGCAATGCATCAATTGGAGTATGTATATGAAAGATACACCACTCAGAAGTTTACCTTCTAGTTTTCATCACTATAATTTGAGAGGATGCAACTCCCCCATTATTTATGGAGAAGAGGATATCTGTGTGATTATGACGTAGAAGAATATGGAATATTCTATATTATAACTCTAGTTAAGAATTAAGGTGGTCAATTGTAACCACTAGTAGGTTATTGGGTTGTGTTATAACTAGACCACTAGGAGGAAAAGGGGTTCCATTCTTTCGAGTGTATTTGTTCCATAACTAAGCATAAATAGCCGAGAGGGATAGGAGATAGATAACATAGAGAGGATTTGTGCACTATAGTAGCCTAGGGGCCACACACCATACTTCTTTGTACTCATGGAAATTTTCTATTTAGAGAAAGAGAGCAGAGCTACCTCACCTTCTAGCTAGGATTTTCTCCCAAAAGGGTTTCCTAGGTCACATCTCGGTACAAATGTGTGTATCAAATTTTATTTCATTGTTCTCTAATTTTTGTATAATTTTTACTTTGCATGGATCCACCATTAGAAATATAAAATAGATCCATAAATGCAAAAAGAAATAAAATTGTAATACTGTAGAATTTTAGCTTCTAAATATAATTTTGGTGACAAACTATCTAGTTGAATATGAATGAGAGTTTATGGATCAAGGGGTCCAAAACACTAACCCTACGAGATGAAGCACCAAAATGTTTGTGGGCCCCAAGGTGGTTAATTGGTACATCAAATTTTCAAGAATGTAATCTTTTATTATGATCTCCATTAGGACCCCAAAATGGCTCGAGAAATCCGAGACCCAAAAACCATGTAAAATTTTCCAAAAATATAAAGAATGGTTGAGTCAATAGAAGAGGTAGGTGGCCACTGATATCCTCCTATATCAATGTCCTGGACATGAATATCAAATCTATTATTTAATAATGCCTCCTAATTCTAGAATTTGGACAAAATTCTAGCATTTTGATGACCTTTTCAAAATATACATAATTTTTTGCACTGTTGTTTATGGGAACATTGCCATAGGTTAAATTCTTTGTAAAATAAGCATCCATGACTCTTCAAGGTGTGCTTTATTTTCGAATGTATCTTTTTCTCACCTTTTTCTAGAATGTGGTTTCACTAGGTTGGTTTGGAACTTTGTAGTGTAAGGAATTGGTCATAGATTTCAGTGGTCATCTTCATGGTCATGTCTATTTGATAGCTAGAAAACGCACTATATTGGATATTCTTAGGACAAGAACCTATTCAAAAGAGTATGTATTTTCTTACTAAAGTTTAATTTCTATAAGGTCTAGTTAGCATGAAACCAAACCATATTTTTTTTAAATATACAATATTTGTGGAACACCTTAACTCTCACTAGCTCAATCTTCTAGCTCCTCAAAAATTTGGATAAATTGGAGGAAAGTTGGTTCAAACAATTCATCATTCAACCTTCCTTGTTTCCTCAAGTCAACATCAAATCAAGTTGGAAACTTCAACTCAAGTTAACTAAATTCCAAAAATGGATGCAATACCAATCCTCATATATTTTATGTTTTGATGGAGCATGAAAATGCAACCCCTAGGTGGAATGTGTGGGAGGGTTTCTCATCAACTTTAGAGGAATCACTAAATTCGCCTAGTCATTGAGTCTAGTATTGGCCTCCAATAATCAGAAATAACTTTACACTCTCTTATAGAGAGTCAATCTTGTTACCCTTAGAATTCAAAAATTAGACATAATTGGTGATTCAAAAATATAATTAGACATCTACAAGGTAGGTCTTCTCCTGAAGCTTCCAAGTTAAGCCCAATCTTTCAACAAATTTGATTCGTGTTGAGATTTATACTATTTGTGGAGTCTTACTATGTGATAAGAAGTAATAATGCTCACATAGACTTCTATGCAAAGGAAAAAATAGTTGATATTGTAATTAATTCACAATGTTATTTCCAAATAATACCATGATGTCCCTTACATTAACAATGGTGCATGCATTTCACACACAAGTAAATACTGAAACCCATGGAATTAAACGGGGGACATAACCTCCATCATTGAGTGATGATGGCACATTTTTCCCACGAGTCTAAGCAATTCATACACTCTCTCCATATTCGTGTGGGATTCTTCCTCAAGTGAGGAATGTATCTATCTGAAGGAGCCATTGTTTCCTAATGTGGATTGAGACATAGGGTGGAGAGGACATGACATAGATCCAACCATAATTTATATTTAGGGGGGTTGCAATATTGCTAGTTTGTTATTCCATTGAAATGCACCAAGAAACTATTCATCTTTGTTGCTTCTTTTTCATCATCCCTGGTCTTTCGTTGATAGCATGGGGCTTCTCCAACAAAATTAACCCTATGGAGTCACAAAAGAAAGGAAATGAGGTAGGTCTCTCATTAACATGAGGAGGTGATAAAGGATTTGTAGATCTCAATTCAATAACTCCAATTCTAAAATGCTAATTTGCTAGTGCAAGTGGAAATATCAATGGTCATTTTAATTTAGCAAAGGAATATCATGTAGTAGGCTCAGAGCGAATATAAGGTACTCTAGTGCCAAATTGAAGCTCTTTAATTAGATCAACCTCCGTAATTCTAAAATTATTCTACAATTGTGGACCCTAAAATGGTTTCTTCAACTCTTTTTGTAATTCAACTTCTAAACATAAATGCACATGCCCTCAAGACAATTGGAAAAATAGACCAGACTACCACAACTTTTTACAAAAAAATTAATTTAAATAAAATATGCTTATCTCTTGATTTTCAACCCTTAATATTAGATTTTTGTTATAAAATTCTTCCGTATAATATTGAATTACTATATTCTAATTATCTATAATTACAAATCAAAATCCTTTATTTTAGAGTAAACTGCATTAAAAAGTGTTCTCACTTTCATAATC
>APFE030168162.1:0-20635 GCA_000404065.3 Pinus taeda
TGGTTTTCTTGGTCTTCCAATCTCATATTTTTTCTTGTATACACTTGTTCTGAAGAAGGTATGCATCTTTCCACCCTCCTTAGATTGTTTTTGATCGACATGTCTCCCAGTTGAGCCTATAGTGGAAATCAATTCCTAGATACTTGTACTCATCTACAATCTCCAAGGGGTTGCCCTTAAAGAGAAAAGTAACTTGCTGCTTCTTTCTTTTCAAAGAAAAAATCACAACTTTAGTTTTGCAGGAATTTACTTGCATTCTCGCATCTCGACAAAAGAGTTCCAGATATTTCAAGTGTTCATTCAAACCTATTGCGATTTAGCAATACTAATAAGGTCATATGCATATAAAAGTAGTTTCACCACATATCTTGTCAACTCGATGCCTTCTACATTTTTTATCCACTCTTCAATCTTATCAATATATAAATTATGGGGGGAAAGGACATCCCTGCTTGACTCCACTGCCAAAGCATTCAGACATGCCTTCCTTCGTTCTAATTTTGGATTTAACCTGCTCATAAAGCTTATGAACCACTTCCCTATATTTCTTTGGGGCCTCTATTTCTTCCATTATGTGCCATAGCTTATCTCTAGAGACAATATCAAAGGCTTTTTTGAAGTCAACTAAGCAACAGAATGCTTCGCCACCTTGGCTGCCCCAAACTTTTTCAATGAAATGTCTTAGAGTGTTGCAATGATCAATGGTAGAGTGTTTAGGCATGAAGCCGACCCGCCCCTTGGCTCTTTTTCCCTCTTTTTCTGCCCATTTGTTGATTCTTGTACTCTAGCATGCTCCCAAAAAGTTTTCCAAGAAGAGGGTTGATCATAATAATGTGGTAGTTAGAAGGCTTATTGATGTCTCCGGTTTTGTGAAGAGGTATAACAACACTAGTTGTCCACTCAACCGGAAAGCTATCTTGATTGACTCTGTTAAAGATCTCCTTGATGTGTGGAGCTAGAAGTTTCACTCCCCAGTTTAAAATTTTTGCTTGTAAACTGTTAATGCCTTGTGCTTTACCATTTTCTAGTTTCTTTATACCTTGTTCAATATCTTCAACTAAAAATAGCTTTGTTTAGGAGACAATTATTATGGGAGGCTTACTTTTCTCATTTGTCCGCTCATATAGAAATTTTGCATAATCTAACCACTGGGCATCTATGATATTGTTTTCTATTTTCTTTTTCTTTTGTTGTAGTTCCTTCTAGAAACCTTTGGGATTATGTTTTCCCAAATAAATTAATTCCTTCCTTCTTGAAATCACGTAACTTTTTTCTTTTCTTTTTTCTATTATCAATTGCTTATATCTAATCTTGTTTTCTTTTTTTTGGATTTTCTTTGATTTTATCAATTGCTTATATCTAAATAAATAATGCTCTGCATGTTTAGAAAATATGCCCTCAAGAACCTTTCTGCCACCAATGCCTTGTGGACCCTGAAGGTGTCATGCAACTACCGTCAAAGCTGGTGTTGTCAGAAAATGCCCATAAAAGCCGAGTGTGGACACCTTTCACTGGCCTTACCTTACAAAGTCCTTATTAGAGTCCTTAGCTTGGACTCCACAATAGCAGATATTTCACTATAGTCTGCATCTCGTTGGTTCATTGTGACTTTTTGTTGCTTCCAAAGCATTACACCTGCCCAATTTTGAATTATCCAACTAGGAAGGAAGGAATTCTCCCAACCAGTTGGCTCAATTTGCTGCTAGCCAGATGTAGTGCGGGGGTGTAACTTTTCAACCTAGCCTTCCTAAACGCTACTCACATAAGTGTGCATTCTGATTGCAAAACAAGGGGAAAAGCATAGGGGATTGATGGTGTTAGGGAATGGGAACCTTTTATGCAGTAGTGGCCTATAAACGTCCTATACTTGCTCCAAGCCTTCACATTGATGAAGATCTTCGGGTGGGCCAAGTTAGCTCTTGTAATTGCTTTCTATGGATCTCTTTATGGTTTTTATGAAAGGGTAACATCAAAAGACAAGGCGATTGCCTTGGCTTTGAAAACAGTTATCTGTTATAACAAGGGAGGACATTGACCTTACAAGGGTGGTGGAATTTCCATTGGTATCCTTGACCTTACCGGGGGAGAATTCACATAAGGTTTTTACTATCTTCTCGCTTCCTAGTGGGGTAGGAAAGGAAAGAAATTACATACATGAGATGGTCAAGATAGAGAATGGAGTTCATTTTTTATTGCAGAGTTCGTTACTATGCAATTCATACATGTTATTACTCTACCTATTGAAGATTATTACTTTACAACTGCTTAACGGGTTGCAATCGTTCAAGATGAAGACAACTCCACTGCATTCGATCCTTTTAACCAAGTATGATGTCTATATGAAGGAAAGTGTTTACACCAGTTATATGAAAGGAAGGAGAAATATCAGTTAGCACAAAGTCAAAGATGCCATTGTGACTCATTCTTGGTACGAGACAAGGTAACTTTTTTATGTGGGGGATATAGTTATTTTGTCAAATATGGAATTAGGGGATGTTATAAGTTTGAGTTTGATTGCTTGCATTGTGATTATTTTGTGCTATTGTAGCCATACAAAAAATTTCTAAAGGAAATCGATATAATATCTTGTTTACATCATTCTCCTTGCAAATTAATTACCATACCTATGCAAGAGAATGGGGATTACATGTTAGTTTATGAGAGGCTTGACTATGGAGTTTTTAGATCAAGATGTAAGTTAGTCATTTAAATATTCTTGCCCAATTTTCCATGTTGTTGTGTAATGGCATGTTTAAGAAATGAATGGAAAACATGTTATGTGCATGGGGCGATGTGTTTTAATCACCATACATGCACAAGAGAATGGGGAACACATGTTAGTTCATGAGAGGCTTGACTATGGACTTCTTAGATCAAGATGTAAGTTAGTCCTTTAAAATTTTCTTGCCCAATTTTCCATGTTTTCGTGTAATGGCGTGTTTAAGAAATGAATGGACAATATGTTATGTAGGTGGGGCAAGGTGTCTACATGGACTAGATCAATAGTATGATTTATCAAGGTTTCCATGGATAATTAAACTTCAGCCATGACTTCACTCATAGGTTTTTACATTACCTAGCTATTTTTTTGTAGAATACTCATTTCTATTAGATATTTCTTCGTGAATGTTTTTTCATTAGCCCTTTAATTCAATGTTGTAAGCTAAACTCTTGTAGTTTGTATGCTATGACATAAATTATTTAAATTTACTTTATTCATTTTTGTCCTAGTAAGTATTTTTGTTTTTCATTCTTATTCAAAAGAAAACATTGATTATATAATATTGTAGAGATAGGTACATAAATTTGTACAATTTTGTTAGAATTTGATAATGAATAATTGTTGGAATGGAGGAGCAAGTCTATTGGAATGGTCCTTGTGGTGTAGTAGTATGTATGTTTTTGGCTTTTATATTTTTCATGGTATGCTTTGGTTTTTATCTTTTGCAGATATTTGTCTTCTTGAGTACCATTTTTATTGGATTTTGTTAAAGTGAAATTGCTAGAGTGGAGGATTAGATTTCCTAGAATGGACCATGTGATGGAACAATATAAATGTTTTTATTTATTTTTATCTTTCTTCAGGTAAGAGTTTGGTTTTTCCCATTTTGCAAATATTTGTCTTTGCCTTTCTTCTACCAAGGTGGTTTTTGGTTGGTTTATAGTTAAATTATGGAGGAAATGAGAAGAAATTGAGAAGAAAAAAATACATTGAGCCTTTTCTTATTTAGCTTTTTGTTTGGAGATTGTGTCAAGGTCTCTTCCAACCTTTGTATTCACCTAGGGGCATGCATGTACACTTTTTCCCTAATGAACAAGGTATAAGTGGATTTTTTCTTTTTATCTTTTTTCATAAATGGTTTTGTTTTTTCTTTCAACCTCAATGAGACTAAGGCAGTGTTTGATTGGTTTGTAGTTAGAATACATCTAAGATGGAGTCAAGTATTTCTTTTGAATTTAGTGTATGTGTGCAATTCATATAGGCCTTCCCATCATTTTTGACTAGGTAAATAGACGTTTAAGTTTTTTCATCTTAAACATTGAGAAAATAATGTGATGTGGAATCTCCTGACTAGGGAAATACACATTTAAGTTTTTTTCATCTTAAGCATCAAGACAATAACTAACCCTATATGCGATATGGAATCATAAAATGTGTCGTTCTATCTTTACTATTTATTTTGCATTGATATAATCCAAATTTTAATATATTAATATGAAAATCAAAGGCTTTTAAGTTGTATATCTATGTAAACATAGGAAGTGGTTTTGGTCGTAGTTGTGATTGCCATATTATTGGATTTTCTTTCCTTTTAACATTTTCAAACAACTAACTCGATATATGATCTTGATTCATAAGATTAGTTGTCGGATCTTATACTATTTATATTAAATTTTTAAAACCCAAATTTTAAAAAATCGCCATCATTTATAAAGGTGGATATCTATGTAAACATAGGAAGTGATTGTGGTTGTAGTTGTGATTGTTATATCGTAGATTTGAATTTTTTTTCCTTTGAACATTTTTTTTTGCCTTCCAAGATTAATCTAGTTTCTTTGATCTTTTTTACCATTAAGGAGTTTTCATGAATGAGAATTATGTTGTTTTTACACGACCTTGGTGTCTAGGATAGAATCTTAGATATTGTTGCTACCAAACCAAGAATCACAACAAACCTACTTTGCATAGTGAAATATAAACAACAATAAATCTACTAGTGCACAAATATACACAACTTTTTACACAATTTTGTACAATAATCCAACTTCGTTACATTAATCAACTTGAATAATACAACAATCCAGGGCTTCCGTACCAGGGATAATTGCCGTCATACATCCACTGGTACAAGACACCAAAACTGGGGCTTTGTGTCATTTCATCGACAACCAGTCTACCATCAACAAGATACTTTGACCATTTGGCTATAACATACTCTCTCAAGTCCTCTTGGTCATACCTTTTACTTGCTGGTCCTTCGGCTCCCGATCTACAACATTGCCTTTATCAACGATCTAAGTCCATCTGGCCATTGGACCTCGACTATACAAACTGCTCACTAGTTGTGCATTATTCCATCAAGGGCACAACACATCAAGACTCTGTTGAGTTGTTCACAACTTCGTTTGTGAAAAACTCACAACTACTCACTACTGCTCCCTAGCTACTCAGGGACTTTAGCCCATTATAGTCTTCTTGTGTTGCTTCAATGAAGACTGGGCACGAAGGGCTGCCACCTATCACTACTGTAAGTCTTTTCTCCAACATTGAACGTGGGCTATAACAAACTGCTTCTCTGGATGATTAGACATATGAGCTCCAACAACCTGCCTCTCCTAGCAGGCCCAAATCCATCAAGGCACTGTACATAGGGCTCCACACTTGGATCCTCTCGTGCTGCCCTCCACCAAACCTTGAGTTGTCCAATCCTTGTTGTAGCATCTGCCCCTGGTTAGGGCATCCAACGCTTATGAAGACCCTTCATCTTGGTTCCTAACAGGCTTCATCAATAGTCCAACCCTTGGACAACCATCCTCTAGCATTCAACCATCATTAAGGAGTCATCTACAACATACTATTGCTGCCTCCTTGCCTGGGTTCTGTGCACCTGCAATTTTGGTTAGGGTACACTGAACAACCCTCAACCCTTGATCCAAACTTGTGTGACCTTCTCCCAAAAGTCTGGTCCTTTTGTTGTTCAATAATAGGCACCCAAATTTTCTGTAGGGTATGAGGCTCCTCCTCAATGTACTCCCTACAGCCAGCCTGTGCCAACCAACAATATATCATTTCCCTAATGCTCTTGGAATACACCCTTGTTCTGGTTGCGGCCTCCCTTTATTGAATGCCACCGAGTTAGGAGAGTACTCCTACGCCTCTCGACTTATCCAACAAGACCTCCAACTAATTCTTGTAAACACCATACATCTATGGCCCATAGCAATACTTTATACACCAATAAAACATGCACAAACAACCCCAAAACATTACCTCTAGACTGTGGCCTTGTCTCCACAGCAAATCTAAGTGTTATGCTCCCAAAACAAGTGTCTTGGTTCTTTTGAAGATGCCCTATCTCAAGCTCATACCACCTACAATTACCTCAGAACCTCTGTGACCCTCAAATCTTAGGTAGACAAGCCCCAAAACACTGCCAAAATAGTCTAGAAATGCATCAACGCACTCAGCTTGCCTATCTTATCTTCTCGGCCTCCAAACAATCATGAAGGATGCCAAAATCTAGCCTGCTTTCCCTTTGTTTGGAGTCTGCCCAGGCCCGCGGCTAAATCAAAGATCTCTTCACCTAAAGAAAGATCCTTCTCATGCCCAAGGATGTACTTAAAATGACCTCACTCACCTCATATTTATATCCAAACATGATATAATGTCCCAAATGGAATAATTTGGGGTTTTCTCAAAATTTCAACTCATAAATACTTCAGATAAATTTTCCATTCATAAACAAAAGATTGCCATGTAAAATACAACAAGAGAATGCATTCAAATTTCAAATCAATCATACAATGAGAAGAAATAATCTCAACTTTTATTATACTGTATAAACTAGGGTTTTACATGCTGGAATAACAAAAATAGATGAGATAACTGAGATAGAACTGACCTCAAGGATCTGTTCCAATGCTGCACGGGCCCTCCACCGAAACTGAACCAAATTGCCACTGCTAAGCTCTCCTGTGAATTTTGGATGAACTCACCAATTGGAGATGGGTACTCGCTCAATCTCACTAAATCACTTGAGGGTTTCCGTCTTGTGGCTACCAATGGAGTAGAGAATTGGGTTCTCAACCTCTCATACAAGAAACAATATGAAAATCCAAGATGTCCTCCAATGGCCTCTTCCTCCTCTTTTATAGATTTGGTGGACCCCTCTAGAATCTTCTATTTTATTATTATCTTAATCATGGAGCACTTTTCCCTCTTTTATTTTAATTAAAATATTCTTTTTAATTTGAGAAAAGGGTAAATTGGCCACCATGTTTCCTCAGGTCACTGAAACTCCCATCCAAAAGTCCCATCATGTAGATATTCTCATTCCGGTACATTGAGCTATTATATTGAGTTGTGTCATCAATTAATCTCCCTAGAATGCCACCTCGAACATAATTAGTTAAGTTATGCCCAATAAAAACGCTGATTTTTGAAAGTTATCGGAATGCAATAGAACGAAAGGAAAACTATTCTGATGATGGAATATGCCAAGCAAATTTCATCAAATCCTATAAAAACTTCTCAAAACTCCATCAGGACCCCTGTTGACATAACCCTGCTCCACTGACCTAGACATCCCCTGTCCCGGAAATCCACCCTGGTTGTACTATGAAGAAGAATAAAAATGAGGACATGATCGTCTTCTTGCTCCAAGATTGCTTACCCTCAAGCAATCCAAATCCATGGACCAATCTGGTGGCCTAATGCCACTGAGATCCAATGCTCGGATCCCATACGAACCGCTGGTCCACATCACGTCTCCAAGCTATTGAAACATGACTGGATCCTCCGATACCTGGGTCCCATGTCCATCTCTAACTCAACCTGCTGCCAGTAGATCCAGCTGGATCCCAATGCCACCAAGAAGGAGCGTTAATGCTACATGGCTCCTGCTGTGCTATAGCTCCGGCTGTGAATGTTGCCCTACCAACTGTGTACTAGCTCATCACCTCTCTCCAATCCAATCCTTGGCATACCCGAAGGTCAGTCTCACCATACTAATGCTGCGCTGAAATACTGATGAGTGGCCAACCCACATTCTGTTGCCGACTGTAGCATGTAATATCCCCCACCTCTAAGGGCTCTTGCAGTACACTGCACTCGACTAAGAATGATACTTCATCAATAGGATACTAACTCATGATCTCTTGCCAATCTAATTCATGCACTCATGTGTAAGGAACAAGTCTACTATGATGGTGTTGGTCCATGCTCAACTCATGCCGCCCTATTTGGTTGTCCAGCAATATCCATCGAGAAAGTCCTGCCTCTCTCCTTGTATGTAATGGGTACAAGTAGCGAAACTGTGCTGCAAGCCTTGTTTATGTACTCCTAGAGAGGGTTGCTGCCTGAAAATGTTGCAGCTCGGGTCGCTGCCACACACCTATTTGCACCTCATCAATGGGTAAACCCAAAGATGGATTCATTGCCATCTCCCTCACCTGCTAGGAAACTCAATGCTCTTCCTATTCACCAATCTCTTGCCAAACTGTCCTATCATACTCCAGCATCTCCCGAGGACAAGTGTCAGCGAACATCGTCACCCTGCCAATTGTCTATACATCTGTCTACTCCTCATCAACTATTGACCCCAAGGTTGGTTGATCACAGGTTCAATATGAATCTCCAATTGGCTCTTCCAAAAAGGCTCGTCATGCATCTTGTGCACATCATCCTCCTTAGCTGACTCAAGATCCACCATACGCTGCTCATGTTGAATCACCACTAGTGACTCATCATCCTGAATGTCTCTTTTAGGACCCATTGACTGCTCATCATATGAATCTGGCTTGCAGTTAATGACTCTACATGAATCATGCTCCTCTATGTGCTCTCTATGTTGAATCATCAGTTGCTCATCTGCTCCCGGATCTCCTTACCTCATGGGAACGGTCAGTTGCTTGTCATCTCCTCTACCATACATGCATGCATATATGGGCTATTGTCATCAACTACATATGAATGCTCGTGCTCCTCTAAGGTATCATTGTATGAACCCATGGACTCGTCCAACGAAGAGTCCTCATCTTGACAGACATAAATAATATCTTCCTGCTTTACCGTTGTCATTTCCTCAATGTAACTCAAGCATGAGTGGTCAGGTGCTTAAGGTCCTTTGCAGATGAAGCAAAGTCCCTTCCTCCTCATCTCATTATTGTTGCATGAGCCCCCAAACCTGCGCTGCTCCTCCCTGGTCAATTGTCTCTTGAACAGTCCAATGTTCTACTCAATCAACCTCTCAGCTAGACCATAAGCAACAGGTGAGACCAACTTCTCTCTCCTCCAAACAAACAACAATCAAGACTGCAACACCCGACAAATGGTATCACGGCCTCTCATACATAAAGACAGGATGGACTGCATGTGTGCTACGACTGTGTCCAAATGATGTTTCCTAAAGCTGAAGGAGCATTGGAAATCTGTAAGATCAAACCGTCACACTCCAGATCAAACATGATCTCATAATTCCTAGTCATGGCCGTAACTTCTAAAATATGAGGCTTCTTCACAAAGGCAGAACCTGCACTGTTGTCAAAGTTCTTGAAAGTATCCACCATCAGCTTGAAAACTCTCCTCATAACATCATCATTGTAAGGAGCTATAGGGGTAGTTAGTCTCATGATGTTACTGAGACAAATTGCAACTCGAATTTTGACCCCTTCACATTTTTCCTCCAAGAGCTTGGGTTGTATGAGAGCAAATCATCTAATTTGCATAGCTGGTTTTAGCGCCCAAATCATTATTTTCCCTTCTAACGGGTTCACTTCAGAAAGGGGTGCATCCAACTCATCTAATTTGAAAAGGGCTTTCACTGTGACCTTCATGTGTTTCAGATCTGTCCCAAGTTTAAATATTTTGTGTCCCATCTTTGGTTCCTTCTACAAATCTCTTGGTTGTTCCTTCTGAAGAATGGCATAGGCGTCTCTTAAGAAAGGTTTGTTGTTCAATTTTGTTTTCTGGTCTATATTGTGGTCTGCTAGGGCACTATTGTGTTGATTCATGAGGCGCTTAAAATACTTCATCATTCAATAGTTATGTTGATGCCCCAACAACAACATATACAAGGCTAAGGGGATAATATGATAACAATGTTATGCATTGCAACTACGGACTCTCTTATATCCAACATTGATTTTGTTCACTTCCTTCCCTTCAACTCTCAAATTTCAACAAACTTTCTGGGTTTATATTGAAATTTTTCACCAGTGCTTTTGTCAATCAAATGGTAGGAACACCGCTATTGGTGAAGTTTATCGTATTTCTTTTAGAGGAGTAGTCAATATAAAAAGAAATCACACAGAAAATGCTTCTATCCAACAATATTTCATTCACACAATATACAGAGACCAATCCAAGAAAATATAAGATAAAATAGTGGGACTTCAGATAGGAATAATAGTCACAGTACAGATATATGAAGAACTTGGTAAGGAGGTTCCTTTCTCAGCAAATCAGTCAAAGGGAATGGTTGCTCTATGCTGTTACTTCAATTTGACTTATGTTCCAATACCTCTGCAATCTGAAACATACAGGTGGATGCCAATCTCCTCGAACAATTATTCATAGGGAACACACTGGAGATGATTCGCCTCCATCACAATTCTGTCAACTTGCCTTTCAATTAATCTGGCCCTTCGATGTCGCAGCGCTCTATCTAGGCAATGTACAACTTGGTCCCAATGAGAAGAACAACGAATGCAAATAGGGACGTGATTTTCTTTAAGTTGACGTTGACTCTAATATTGAACTCTCGGTAATTTTTGACGTGTGAATCTGAAGAGTCCTTCATGAACTCGGCCTCCGTGATTCGTCCAAAATTGTCATTTGGTGCCTGCAGTGACCAATTTCTGACCATGACCCTTGACTATTGAAAATTGCAGCTGCTTCAGAAATGTTGGCCCGAGAACTTACATCGAAACCTCAGACGCAAATATAATCTTAGCTATTAAAAAGAACTTTTGATCCTGCTCATGAAGGCACCAACAATTAGAAATACCCAGGAATTTTTTTAGAAACTACAACATACTTCTGTCCCCACTGGCCTAGCTCTCACGCATAGGTACTAACACACATCAACACTGGTATCTCAGTCTCGATGCCTAATACAACAATCTCCTCAAACGTCTAGAAATCTCTATTTCTTGTGCTAGAAGATCACATCATTGTCCAACGTACATAATATAAACTCCACGCAGATCAACGTTCCTCGATGGCACATAATAAATGGTGGGATTAATATTGTGACCATAACAACGACTGGCTCATGCCTTGGTCTCTGCTAAAATTATGAATGACCTTCCACACACAGGAAAAAAAATGCGGCCCTTCAACTCGCTCAAGATAATTTGGGATCTCTGCCACTAGCCGTTACGGACATGCGATGAGTCCGGTATCATATTCTCTTCTGTGTGCCATGAAGTTTGACACGTGCATTGGGCGACAATATGTCCACGTTCTTGGCTTTGGCTCTGGTCTAGCTTGAATCGTATACTTGGCCTTAATGGAGTTTGGTCAAAAAAATCTATTTAATGGCGTTCAAAGCTTGTAATGGAACCCCCTTAAAATAATCAAAATGCCTTTTTTAGAAAAAAATGGTCCTTAACGCCCATGATAAAGGAATTTGACACGGCCCTTTACTATTTTTTTTTTTTCAATTCTCCTCATACAAAGTAAATTGGTTAACACTCAACCAAATGGAATTTTGTTGTTAATTTTAATTCGGCTTCCAATCAAAGTGTCCGCCAATATATCTTTGGAATAAAATTTTGGATCCCCTTTAAAATTAAATAATGTGCCACAACCCTTTGAACATAAAAATTGGCACTTTCGACACCTCAGGCAATTGTACAAAATAAACTCAACGTCAAAAACTGCAATAAAGCTATGCCTCCAACGTATAGACAAAATAACCCACAAATAAGAATAGCTGCAACTAAAGATTGAAAAGTCGCAGGCTGAGCCAAGATTAAGGCTTTGGTAACACTGTAATGTCTCAAATGGAACAATTTGGGGTTTTCTCAAAATTTTAACTCATAAATACCTTAGATAAATTTTTCATTCATAAAAAAAGATTGCCATGTAAAATAGAACAAGAGAATGCATGCAAATTAATCATACAATGAGCAGAAATAATCTCAACTTTTATTATAATGTATAAACTAGGGTTTTACATGTTGGAATAACAAAAATAGTTGAGATAGAACTAGCCTTAAGGATCTGCTCCAATGCTGCACGGGCCCTCCACCGAAACTGAACCAAATTGCCACTGCTAAGCTCTCTTGTGAATTCTGGATGAACTCACTAAGGGGAGATGGGTACTAGCCCAATCTCACTAAACGACCCGAGGGTTTCTGTCCTAGGGCTACCAATGGAGTAGAGAACCGGGTTCTCAACCTCTCATACAAGAAACAATATCACAATCCAAGATGTTCTCCAGTGGCCTCCTCCTCCTCTATTATAGATCTGATGGACCCCTCTAGAATCTTCTATTTTATTATTATCTTAATCATGGAGCACTTTTCCCTCTTTTATTTTAATTAAAATCTTCTTTTTAATGCGGGAAAAGGGTAAATTGGCCACCATGTCTCCTCAGGTCACTAAAAATGCCATCCAAAAGTCCCATCATGTAGATCTTCTCGTTCCAGTTCCAACGTGCTATTACACTGAAGTGTGCCATTAATTAATCTCTTTGGAATGCCACCTCGAGCATAATTAATTAAGTTTTGGCCAATAAAAGTGTTGATTTTTGGAAGTTGTCGGAATGCAATGGAATGAAAGGCAAACTATGCTGATGATGGAATATGCCAAGCGAATGCCATCAAATCCCATAAAAACTCCTCAAAACTCCATCGGGACCCCTAATGACATAAACCTTCTCCATTGACCTGGCCATCCCCTATCCTTGAAATCCACCCTGGCTATACTATGAAGAAGAATAAAAATGGGGACATGACACATGAGGGCTTCAATTAACGTCGCAAGGCCTCCAAACATTAGGTCGACCTTAACCAATCCCAAACTCTATCTTCAAAAATTAATATCTCCACAACGACAACTTAGAATTCGATGATTTTCATTGCATTTGATTCGTCTGAACGTCCTCTATCATCTCTAGCGATCACATGTCCAATTTTCTCCATGGTTTTGGCCACGACATCGATGGGTACATAACCCCAAGCTTGGGTTTCAAGCCCATAAGCCATGCTTATGTGCCAACTTCTCCATAACACTCAAGCCTAGGGTTTGGAGTACCTCCCAAGCTACAAAAAACAACACTCCCTCTTAGCGAGGGAGGTACTTCGAACACTAGGATTCTCAATCAACATCATCTCTGGTGACACTAGCTGATCTGGCATCCATCACTGCAGCATACTCTATAGAATGAACCCCACAATCTTGGTAGTGCCTCTGCCTCATTACATCTAAACCTGAAATCCCAACCCTCCATAGGGATGCTCCCTCTAAGGCTAGACTCCCTCTTGAGCCTACACGATATCCATTGTCTCAGTCCTGCAAGCACTCATCCTCCTGGATCAAATACCACTCGTGAAAATCCGTCCAATCTCGTATATGCAATATCATGATTTGATGAAGACTCTAGCATACCAATCTGTGGTCCATTACATGAAGCAATCTCGATCATCCTGATCTCATCCAAGCGAAAACAATCCTCGAGTTGTCCCACCCATCCATGGCAAGTCAAAGGAAGTCCATGATCAACAACCTTCCCTACGAAAAACTATTGTTCCTTGTGTTCACCACCAATCCACTAAAACTACCAACCAATCTCGGTGCCAAGCCAATCAAGACCACATCTCCATGTCTTCAGCTAAACCATCTGCTCCATGATCTAGACACCCATAACTCCCTCTGAGATGCTTCGTTGTGCACACTCTGATTCAATGTCCCTCAAAGTAGCTCATACACGCTTTGATACCATTTTGTTTTTCCATGACCGGGGTGTCTAGGATAGAATCTTAGATCATTGATGCTACCAAACCAAGAATCACAATGAAGCTACTTTGCACATCAGAATATAAACAACAGTAAATCTACTAGTGTACAAAATATATACAACGTTCCACACAATTTTGTACAATAACCCAATTTCGTTATATTAATCAACCTGAATAATACAACAGCCTAGGGCACCCGTACCAGGGATAATGGCCCTCATACATCTACTAGTACAAGATACACAAATTGGGGCTCGGTGTTAGTTCATTGACAACCAATCTACTCTCAACAATATATTTTGACCAGCTGGATGTAGCGAGCTCTCTGAACTTCTCCCAGTCATACCCTGTACCTACACAGTCCTTCAGTTCCTGATTTGCAGCACTACCTCTATCAATGATCCAAGTCCATTTGGCCACTGAATCTCGGCTATCCAATTTTCTCACTAGTTGTGCCTTAGTCCATCAAGGGTACAACACTTCGAGGCTCTTGTTGAGTTGTTCATAACTCCATTTTTAAACAACTCACAACTGCCAACTGTTGCTCCTTAGTTACTCAGGACTTCAACCCACTAGAATCTTCTTGCGCTACTCTAATGAAGTCTAACAAGGGCATGAAGGGTTGCCACTTATCACTACTGCAAGTCTCTTCTCCAACAATGACCATGGGCTATAATAAACTACTCCTTTGGTTGATCAGACCTATGAGCTCCAACAACCTACCTCTCTTAGTAGCCCTTAATCCATTGAGGCACTGCACATAGAGCTCCACACTTGGATCCTCTCACGCTGCCCTCCGCTAGACCTCGAGGTGTCCAATCCTTGCTATAGCATCTACGCCTGGTTAGGGAATCCAACACTTATGAAGACCCTTCCTCTTTGCTACTAACGGACTTCACCAACAGTCCAACACTTGGACACCCATCCTCTAACATTCAACCATCATTGAGTCATCTACAACATACTACCACTGCCTCCTTCCCTTGGGTTTTGTGCACCTGCAAGTCTAGTTAGGGCACACTTAACAACCCTCAACCCTTGCTCCAAACTTGTGTGACCTTCTCCCAAAAGTCTGGTCCTCTTGTTTTTCAATAATAGGCACCCAAATCTGTTGTAGGGTATGAGGCTCCTCCTCAATGTACCCTACAATGAGCCTATATCAACCAACAATATAACACTGTCCCAATACTGATGGAAGCCACCCCTATTCGAGTTGCAACCTCATTTTGTTGCTTATGGCTGAGTTAAGAGAGTACTCCTAGGCCTCTTGACCCATCCAATAAGCTCTCCGACTCATTGTTGTAAACACCATACATCTGTGGCCTAGAGCAGTACTCTATACACCAATAAAAGATGAACAAACAACCCCAAAACCTTACATCTAGAATAAGGCCTTGTCTCCACAACATATTTGAGTGTTCTGCACCCAAAACAAGGGTTTCAACCCTCTTGAAGTTGACCTATCTCAATTTCGGACCACCTGCAATCACCTCAAATTCTCTATGACCCTCAAATATGAGGTAGACAAGCCCCAAAACACTGGAAAAACAGTCCAGAAATGCGTCAACCAACATGGCCTGCCTATCTTATCTTCTTGGCCTCCAAATAGTCATGAAGGATGCCAAAATCTAGCCTCCTTTCCCTTCGTTTGGACTCTTGGAGTCTGCCCAAGCCTGCATGTAAATCAAAGATCTCCTCACCTAAATCAAGCTCTTTCTCATGCCAAAGGATGTACTTAAAAATGACCTCACTCACCTCATATTTATATACAAACATGAGGGCTTCAATCAAACATCCAAGAGGGCTTGTCTAGTTGTTGTAACTTGTAAGGCCTCCAAACACTAGGCCGACCTCAACCAAGCCCTAACTCTAACTTCAAAAATTAATATCTCCACAAAGACAACTCAGAATTCGATGATTTTCATTGTGTTGGATTCATCTCAACTTCCTCTATCATCTCCATATATCACATGTCCAATTTTCCCCACGGTTTTGGCCCCAACATCGATGGGTACAAAACCCCAAGCTTGGGTTTCAAGCCCACAAGCCATACTTGTGTGCCAACTCCTACACAACCCTCAACCTTAGGGGTTGGAGTACCATAAAAACATAGAAAGGGTATGGTCTAGTTCCAACCTCCCAAAATCAGCCCCAATTTCTATGAGCTCCTCCACTGGCTAGATGATTTGTCCCACGGGAAATCACATCTGCAACCCCTCCAAAATGCTCAGAAAATTCCTCCAACAAGTCTTCTTACACCTCCTTGCAGTCCTGCCCCTAAATCCCTTAGCCAAGTCTCCCACACAATCAACGTCACAAAGAACTGCATAGTCCAGAAGACCTTCAGCATAGGCCCCAGAAAGAATAATTCGACCTGAGCAATAAACACTCCTTTGGCCCACAAATCAACCTGAGATCTGTTGCAAAATTTCCCAAGGATTGGACTTGCAAAACTTGGAACTAGCTCCATCGGAATACCTTTCTACAAGAGCATGAGGTCCCTTTTTCTACGCCTAGATTGCTCGATAGCGTAGCTCGAATCTCCAGAAATATGCCCCTAAAATACTCTAAGGAATTATGACAATGCTCCCCTAAGGTGGAACTCAAGGTCGATTGAAGGAGTGAGATTTCCCCTTAGAAACCTCTGGTGATGAACAACTCTTTGTGACCTAGCTAAACAAGTTGAGCAACAATGGTGTAATTGTCAAATTAGCAAAAGCTCCCCATGTGAGTGCTACATCTTCCATTTATAATTTCTGCCCCTTGTCTTGCCTTGTGGGCTCCACCCATTGAGTTTTCTTTTTCCTCCTCTCTCCTAGTCG
This sequence comes from Pinus taeda, assembly GCA_000404065.3. Lineage (NCBI taxonomy): Eukaryota > Viridiplantae > Streptophyta > Pinopsida > Pinales > Pinaceae > Pinus > Pinus taeda. The sequence continues at coordinate 16,509 of APFE030168162.1, forward strand.
AGCTCACCCAGGATGCATATCCCCACCCTCTACTAGATCCATGTTTCCCCCTTTTCCGTCTAAAGTGGGCCCTTCTTGAAAAGAGAAATTCAATGCTATCATCATCTCCATCAAATGAGTTGTCCAAAGTGGAATTTAACCGTTGTTGCATATTTTTAACAACAACCTCAAAGATGTAGTCTGAAGTGAGCCTTAGTTGAGGGCCGAGATGGATTCTAGACAGACCAATATCCATCAAGGGCAGCAGATTTGGGTTGGCCGCATCAAGGAGAGGAGTACGAGAATTGTCCTATTTTTTGTGACGTAATTGGACCGAGTTAGGATGGAAGGAAGTTGAGTTTGAGGAGAGATATGTGCAGGATTTGTGGGCAACATAGCCCTGGATAAAGGCCACAACAGTTCAGATCTCAAGGTAAGGGCCGAGGGTCCCTTCTAGTGGAAGATTGGAGGGCCGCAAGGCCTAATCCTAGTCTGGAAGGAAAGCCACATACCTGGGTGAACCAATGCAGCTATTTAAGGCCTTACTGAGTGCTTTCACAAGGATAAAGATGTTCTTGGCATGCCAAGGGTTAGGCTTATGCTGTAGGAACCTTAAAATAGGACGGTTATGCGTCAGAACCTTATGAGTTGTTCATGACTCCGTTTGTGAACTACTCACAACTGTCCACTGTTGCTCCTCAACTACTCAGGGACTTCAACCCACTAGAATCTTCTTGCGCTACCCCAATGAAGACTAACATAAGGCTGCCACCTATTACTACTGCAAGTATATTCTCCAACAATGAACATGGGCTATAATAAACTGCTCCTTTGGCTAATCAAACCTATGAGCTCCAACAACCTACCTCTCTTAGCAGCCCTTAATCCATCGAGGCACTGCACATAGGGCTCCACACTTGGATCCTCTCACGCTGCCCTCCACCAGACCTCGAGGTGTCCAATCCTTGCTATAGAATCTGCCCTTGGTTAGGGCATCCAACACCTATGAAGAACCTTCCTCTTGGCTGCTAAAAGACTTCACCAACAGTCCAACCCTTGGACACCATCCTTTAACATTCAACCATCATTGAGTCATCTACAACATACTACTAATGCCTACTTGCCTTGGGTTTTGTGCACCTGCAAGTCTAGTTAGGGCACACTAACAACCCTCAACCCTTGCTCCAAACTTGTGTGACCTTCTCCCAAAAGTCTGGTCCTTCTGTTTTTCAATAATAGGCACCTAAATCTGTTGTAGGGTATGAGGCTCCTCCGCAACGTACCCTACAACGACCCTATACCAACCAACAATATAACATTGTCCCAATACTCATGGAAGACACCCCTGTTCGGGTTGCAACCTCCCTTTGTTTCCTGTGGCTGAGTTAGGAGAGTACTCCTAGGCGTCTCGACCCATCCAATAAGCTCTCCAACTCACTGTTATAAACACCATACATCTGCGGCCCAAAACAATACTCTATACACCAATAAAACATGCACAAACAACCCCAAAACCTTACCTCTATACTGCGGCCTTGTCTCCACAACAGATTTGAGTGTTCTTCTCCCAAAACAAGGGTCTGAACCCTCTTGAAGATGACCCATCTCATAATCGGACCACGTGCAATCATCTCATATTCTCTGTGACACTCAAATCTGAGGTAGACAAGCCCCAAAACACTGCCAAAAGAGTCCAGAAATGCATCAACCAACTTGGCATGCCTATCTTATCTTTTTGGCCTCCAAATAGTCATGAAGGACGCCAAAATCTAGCCTCGTTTCTCTTCGTTTGGAGTCTGCCCAAGACAACAGCTAAATCAAAGATCTCCTCACCTAAATCGAACTCTTTCTCATGCCCAAGGATGTACTTAAAAATGACCTCACTCACCTCATATTTATATACAAACATGAGGGCTTCAATCAAACATCCAAGAGGGTTTGTCTAACACTAGGCCGACCTCAACCAAGCCCAAACTCTAACTTCAAAAATTAATATCTCCACAATGACAACTCAGAATTCGACGATTTTCCTTGGGTTGGATTCATCTTAATGTCCTCTATCATCTCTATCTATCACATGTCTAGTTTTCCCCATGGTTTTGGTCCCAACATCGATGGGTACAAAACTCCAAGCTTGGGTTTCAAGCCCACAAGCCATACTTGTGTGCTAACTCCTACACAACCCTCAACCTTAGGGTTTGGAGTACAATAAAAACCTAGAACGGGTTGGTCTAGTTCCAACCTCCCAAAATCGCCCCCAATTTCTATGAGCTCCTCCACTGTATAGAAAATGTTTCCCACGGGAAATCACATCTGTAACCCCTCCAAAATGCTCAGAAAATTCCTGCAACAAGCCTTCTTACACCTCCTTGCAATCCAACCCCTAAATCCCTCAGGCAAGTCTCCCACGCAATCAACCTCACAAAGAACTGCATAGCCCAAAAGATCTTAAGCAGAAGCCCCAGGAAGAATAATTCGACATGAGCAATAAACACTCCTTTAGTGCACAAATCCACCTGAGATATGCTGCAGAATTTCCCAAGGATTGGACTTGCAAAACCTGGAACTAGCTCCAACGGAATACCTCTCTACAAGAGCATGTGGTACCTTTTTCTGCGCCTAGATTTCTTCTCAGAGCGACTCGAATCTCCAGCAATCTGCCCCTAAAAGACTCCAAGGAATTATGATGATGCTCCCCTAGGGTGGCACTGAAGGTCCACCGAAGGAGGAGTGAGATTTCCCCTTAGAAATCTTTGGTGCTGAACAACAATTTGTTACCTAGCTACACAACTTGAGCAACAATGGTGTAATTTTCAAAAGCCATCAAAGTAATTCAGACAAGTATCATCTTCAAGTGTCTTCTTAGCTTATGACTATATACAAGTTACCCAATTTAGATATGGGAGGGTTATCATAGGTCCCTAGTAGGTGTTAAAAAATATATCCAAGAAAAATAGACAAACAAAAATTTCCAGCCTTTCAAATTAGCTTTTCATTAACTTTCTCAAAACTCACAAAGGTTTCTCAATTGAGGAAACTTTGCTTGACAAAAAAGAAAATCTACAACAAATACTTGGTAGTGATATGGCCCCTATATGGCGCTAAGATAAACTTAACTTGCACCCTAAATGTTGGTTGAGATGGTATGACCCTCTATTGGGTCAAACTTCCCCTTCTAAATCCATATCATATGACCTCCACAAATTTGGTTGAAGTTGATTTCCCTTTGCTTCTTTGTTTCTATCTTCTTCTCGGCTTGCACAATTAGTGAACTCTATCTCTTTGTGCAACTCAGCTACTGTGTCACTTTTCCTTCTATATTAAATTGCATTTAAAATTTTCAGTGGATGACTAAGTCTCCATAATCCTCTCTCATTGAGATAAATAGTTGAGATTAAATCCCAATCTCACTAGAGATTAGTTGTGGAGATTTATCAGATCACTAGTGTAATTAAATTAGATTTTATTATACTTTTCATAGCTTAAAATTAAAATTATATTCACTTTAATAAAGTGAATTATAAAATAGAAAGGACTCAAATGAATTTCGAAACTTTTGACAAAAATCTTGTGTGGAAGTTCTTGTTCGAGCTACAAACATCAACACTCCATCTTAGCGAGGAAGGAATTATTCTCCAACCCAAGTTAGTATGAAGCCCTCAAATTTCCTTTTACAAAGTAGGGTTGGGTTGGAATATCAACAACATGTTGATCCATGGGAATATACTTGAGCTTCACAACTCCCTTTTGAATCCTACCTTGAATGAAGTGGTACTTGATTTCTTTGCGCTTGGACCGTCATGGAAGACTATATTCTCAAAGAGTTTGATACAACTTTGATTATCATAGTAGATCACCATAGGATCTAACTCTTAATCAAACAACCTTGCGAGTAACTTGTGAAGCCAAATGGCCGCACAACTAACTGGAGTTGTTGCCATATGTTGTGCCTCTGTTGAATTGAGTTTCACATGAATATGCTTCCTACTAAACCAATATATTATCACTTATCCAAAATTAAAGAAATACCTTGAAGTGCTCTTTTGTTTGTTGTGATGCCTACTTAATCTGAGTCTGTATACCCCTGCAACTTCACTTGACCATGCCCAAGATACCTCAAACCATATTCCATTGTGCTGTTCAGATAT
>APFE030168164.1:6687-50679 GCA_000404065.3 Pinus taeda
AGTATTATAGGGACCTAACATTCCCCTCTCCTTCAAAAAAGTGTTGTCCTCAACGCTTGAGTAGTTTTGGATGCTTCTGTATAAAATTCTCATCCTCCCATATGGAATCTTTAAAGGATAAGTTCTTCAACTTAATGAGATACTACGAAATTGATCGATTTCGTCACTGTCGAGTTCTTGTTTCTGTGACTACTTCCGGTTCCAATATAATTTTTCCTTCCTCATCACGTTCTGGAAATATTGTTTGAACTAGGATTTTATCACATATAACCTTCTTTAAACATGAAACATGGAAAACTGGGTGCACTCGAGAAGCTGCAGGAAGCTCCAATTTGTATGCCATAGTACCAATCTTTTGCAACACCTTGTATGAACCATAATACTTTGGTGATCACTTATTATCCTTCTTAGCTTGCTTGAGGGACATTTTTTTATATGGTTGTAGCCGTAGGAATACCCAATCACTACATCAAACTTCTTTTGCTGCATTGTTTGTCTACCTGTTGTTTCATTCTATTCTAACGGCAACACGAGGTTATCCTTTAAGAGTTGGAGGACTTGTTGTTGATTGCTCGATGTGATGTTCCACTACTTGAACCTTAGAATTTTCTCTTAAATATGATGTGATGGATGGTGGCTGATATCTATAAAGTGCCATAAATGGGGTCATTTTTGTTGTTATATGGAAGGAAGTGTTCTACCACCATTTAGCCAAAGGCAACCCTTTGACCCATTGTGTCTGTTTATCCTATACAAAGCAACGAAGATATCCTTCCAAGAATTTGTCTACTATCTCAATTTTCCCATTATATTGAGGTTGATAATATGAGGTATGAGCTAACTGAGTACCGAGATAAGGAAATAATTTTGTCTAAAAATTTCTAGTGAAATGTGATCTTTGTCACTAACAATAATCTTTTTGTTTCCATGTAGCTTTTGAATTGTTTCCATAAATGCAGTAGAATGTGTAATGGCTTTAAATAGATGTGATAATGCAGAAAAGTGAGCATACTTCGTAAGTCTGTCAACTACCACCATGATGACACTCTTTACCTCAGACTTGGGTAAACCTGTGATAAAATCCAATGAAACCTCCTCGCAATGTTGGCTTGGAATGGATAAAGGTTGTAATAGACCCGAGGCCTTAACTATTTCAACTTTATTTTGTTGGCAAACCAAACATTCTGCCACAAAATTTTGAATATCCGTTTTAAGGCCATCCCTAAAAAATTCCTTCTTAACCCTGTGGTAAGCTTTTTAAAATCATGAGTGCCCTCCTAAGCGAGAAGTGTGCAATTCAATAAGAATCTTTTGTTTGAATTGGGAATTCTTACAAAGGTATAAGCGATCTATGTACCATAACAAATCATTTTGCCAGCTAAATGTATCATATGTACTGGAATCTTGTTGTAACTTTTGAATACGTGGCCACACTTCTTCATCATTCTTCCATTCCTCCCTTGCTTTGTTTATCTAATTTGGTTAGATAATAGAAATGGTGCACAACAATGCTTCCACATCCTCATCCTTTCCTGAGAGTGCATTTTCCACCACATTTTGCTTCCCTTTTTTGTAGATGATTTCAAATTCATAACCCAACATCTTCGTGACCCACTTTTATTGTTCTTTAGAGGATAATCTTTGTTCTAAAAGGTATTTAAGGTTGTCATGATCCATTTTTACCTTGAAGTGTCTTCCCATTAGGTAGGGTCACCATTTCTTAAGTGCATGTAGTGTTGCCAACATTTCCTTCTGATAAATATCTTTGTGTAAAAACTTTCCCTTGATTGGACGACTTTCAAAGGTAATGGGTCTTTCATCTTGCATTAAACAATACCAATTTCATTTCCTGAAGCATCACATTCCACAATAAAGGTTTTTGTGAAGTCCGATGTAGCTAAGACTGGTGCTTGGCACATTGCCTCTTTAAGATGTTTGAAGGCCTTTGTTGCTTCTCGGGTCCATGAAAATGCATCTTTCTTCAATAATGTTGTTAGAAGTGCTACTCTTCTCACATAATTCTTAACAAACTTACGATAATACCATATCAACTGAGAAATCCTCGTAGATGCTTTACGCACGTGGGCATTTTCCATTCCTTAATGGCTTTAATTTTGCTAGGGTCTACCTTAACTCCTTCATGAGATACAATATGACCCAGATATTCCACCTCTTGTACTCCAAAGAAACATTTGGATCTTTTTGCATATAATTGTTTTTCCTCCAATAGTTCTAGCACCCTGTCAACATGTTCAACATGATCCTTCCAAGACTTGTTGTAGATTAGTATATCATCAAAAAATACTAACACAAATTTTCTAAGGAAGGGTTTGAAAATGGAATTCATCAAACCTTGAAATGTAGAAGGTGCATTGGTAGGCCAAAAGGCATGACCAAAAATTCATAATGACCCTCATGAGTTCTAAATGATGTTTTTGGAATGTCTTCAGTCTTCATTCTAATTTGATGATATCCTAAATGAAGATCCAACTTGGTGAAGTAAATTGATCCATGCAATTCATCCAGTAATTCATCAATGATAGGAATGGGAAACTTATCTTTAATAGTGAGCTTGTTGAGCTCCCTATAATCCAGAAAAATGCGGCATGATCCATCCTTCTTGTGCACCAATACTACTAGAGTAGAGAAAGAACTTTGACTAGGTTGAATTATGCCACCCTCTAGCATTTCTGCAACCATACATTCAATTTCGCTCTTTTGGGGATAGAGACATCTCTATGGCCTGATGTTTGGAGGAACACTTCCTGGAATTAGATGAATACCATGACCATGATCACGAATAAGCAGGAGACCTTTGGGAGTCTCAAATACCTTGGAATGATTTTCCAAGACTTTTTGGAGATCTAGAGAAATAGATGATTTCGATGTGGAAACATCTAGCAAACATAATTATGCAATTACACCACTTTGTTACTTTTTCAGAAGCTTTTTCATACCATTAGAGATGATTATCATTCTTGGTTTCCCTGCAATCCCTTAATTCAACTTCCTTTCCTTCCGCAGAAAATTTCATGAAAGTTCATTGAAAATTAAAAGCTAATGTACCCAAGGATTGTAGCCATTGGACTCCTAGTACAACATCAACACCTCCCATTTGAATGGAAAGCATTGGGCTAGTCAATACATATTATGCCATAGATAGCTTGATATTATGGCACTTTCCAAAGCAATTTATCATTCCTCCATTTGCAACCATCACTTGACACTCTGGTGCTGGATTTAGGAAGCAATTCAATTCTTTTGCTACCTTACAATGGATAAAATTGTGGGTACTTCCTTAATCAATCAACACTATTACCTTTTTCTTCTTAATTTGTCCTTCTATCTTGATGGTCTGAGGAGTGGTAATTCGAGCCAATGCATTACAAGATATGGTCGGATTCATTTCTTCTTTATCTAGGCTTTGTTCGTGGAGTATATCCTCTTCATTTGACCTTTCTTTCTCCTCTTCTTCTTCCTCTTCACAATCCATGTAGAATAATTTCTTCTCAGCACACTTATGACCTTTCGTGGATTTGCTATCACAACTGTAACAAAGCCCTTTTGCTCTTTTTTCTTCAAATTATTGTGGTTTCAACCTTATAGGTTGTGGAAGACTAGGGGCAACAACAATTCCATCTTCATATTTTTGAGTGGTATGCTTTCTGGTTGCCATAATTTTGCTTTCCATTTTTCTTGCTAACCTGAATGCCTTCTCTAATGAATCAGGTCCCAAAGGCGAACATCATGTTGGATATTACCCTTTAAAGTCCATATGAACACATCAATCCTACGCTCCTCTGGAATATTTTTTACCCTTATGTTCAATTTTTGGAACTCCTCAATGTGCTCCATTATTGAACCCTTTTGTTTGAGACTTATCAATTGGCTAAAAAAAGTGTTTCTTTTTGTATCCTCATATTGTGCTGTCAATTCTTCTGTAAAAATTGCCCAAGTGATAATTTGTTTATGAGAGAAAAGCCATTGATACCATACAAACTGATTTGGTTCCAAATATAAAGTTGCAATACATACCTTTTGTGTGTTTTTCACATTATTAAGATTGAAAAATTGCTCCATCTATAATATCCATGTTGCGGGATCCTTGCCATCAAACTTCCTCATATTGATTTTTGGAATATGGTGGGTCTTCAATCCAACAGTAGAGTCTATGAAATCATGATTAACATTTCTTTTGTTTGCATCATGAGTTTCCTTTACCACCCTTTCACCATTAGTAAGTATTTCTTGTAGAAAATATGTCAAATATGTTTTCAAATCTGCCACGCTTGTCTTCAAATCTGTCTTCAAATCTATATTCAAATCATCCATGTTAGCTTCCATGCCATTCATCTTAACTTGAATTCCCTTTATCTGAGATTACATGCCATTTATCTTAGCTTCTGTTAGCTTTTGTGAGAGTGACAATTGTTGCACTTGGTCTTGTAATTTTGATATATCATGTAGCATTTCTTCCTCTTCTTCATGAGTCATGCTAGAGCTTTTAGGTTGCTTACTAGGTGTTTGCATTTTCTTTCCTTGGGGAATTAGTTACCGATAATAGTGCTCTACTATGCCTTTTGAATTCCTTCAAAATAAATTTTCAAACCAAGCTTAAGAAAAAATTTAAAAAAATCTACACACCTTTTTTCACTTTTCAGGAGCTCGATATTGCCTTTGATGTATCTCTGTAATTTCAAATCATCCATTTCTAAAATTGCAATTTGCAGTAGCCCTCTGTGTCCCCTTTACAATGCCGCCAATCTGATCCAAATTGGATTCTCCAAGGAAGAGTTATGCCAAATCTCCCACAGTAACCTGATTATAGACTAGTTCGGTAGAGTGAACTTGTACAACGTGCCATGTGCCCCTATTTCAACCTGGCTCTGAAAAATATATACAAGAAACTACAGTCCATCATCCTTTTGTACCTTCTAATGAAATTTCAATTCGATGCTCAGAGACGAAGTTATGACGATTTTCCCAGGTCACCTGTTTGGAATGTAATTCAGGAGTCTGCAAAAAGACCAACTTCCATAGATCATATTTCCACAAATATAGTGCAAAAAGCTTTGAAATTTGGATTCAAGGTTCAGTGTGATTTCTTCTCAAATGGTTTTTTTTTTTGCTTTTAAAACATCGTAGAAAAAACGTTATAGCGAAAATTCCATGATGACCTATTTGGAGTAGCGAAACCCTAGAATCCAAAGTTCTGATACCAAGTGTTATGAAACTAGCTCACAAAAGGATAGAAAAGATAGATCAACGCCTTAGAATTCAGGCTCTTTGTGGGGGAAGCCTCCTTTACATTACAAAAATGATTGATTCTTTGATGATTCAAATGACAAAACCTCCTTTCTATATATAGGAGTCTAAGGAGTCACAATATAACCCAGCCGACCTAACAACAATAATATAAAGGCACAAAAATAAACATAGAGGGATTCTATGGGGCACAGTAATAACAATATGGGGACAATAGGGGCACAACAATATTAATAAGGGATACAAATATAATAGTAATGGGGTAATCACTAGTATTATAGGGACCTAACATTTCAGCTCAATGAATTCCTTATGTTGGGACTCAAACTAAAAAAACTTTTCTTTCATTCTACCCTTGGTAACTTGACTCAAAGGCCAAGTGGTATAAGAGAACCCCAACATGAACCCTCCATAGAAATGGGAAAGGGCCAAAATTTTTTGAAGATCTATTAGAGTTGTTGGGGATCTCGAGTCCCAAATGACTTGGATCTTAGCTAGATCCACATGCATGCCTTGATCGTCAATGATGTAGCCCAAATATTGGACCTGTTTCATGCCAAAGGAGAATTTCTCCAAGTTGGCACATATTTTGTGCTATCACAGGGTTTGAAGGACTTAACAAATATGTTGCAAGTGTTATTCCCAAGTCTTTCTAAAGATGAGGATGTTCTGAAGATATAAAACCATGAATGAGTTGGCTAAATGTGGCAATATTTCATCCATCAATCTCATAAAAGTTGTAGGGGCATTTGTCAACCCAAAGGGCATGAATAACCACTCAAAAAGGCCCTTCTTAGATTTGAAGGTAGTCTTACATACATCTATGGGTTCTATTGGAACTTGGTGATAGTAAGACTTTAAATAAATATTGCTAAAGTACTTGTCCCCCTTGAGTTGGTCAAGAAGGTCATCAATCCATGGGATCAAATACCTATTACTGACAGTGGTTTTATCCAATGGCCGATAATTAATGCAAAGTATGTAGGTCCCATTCTTCTTATTTATGAGTACAATTGGGCTCCCACAAGGTGATGAACCTGGTCATATGTGACCTTTTAGTAGCAACTCCTAGATCTGCCACTTGATTTCCTCATTTTCTAGAATATAGTGGTGGTATATTGTACCATTGGGTATAGGTGCTCTGGGAATCAGATTGATTGAATGCTTGACTTGAAAATGCAAAGGTACCCCTATGGGTCAGGAGAAGATGTCCCTGTACTCTTCCACAACCTCATCAACTTGCGTTTTCTGCATGGAGGAAACCTTTTTGAGGTCCATGGATGTGGCCACAATCTTCCTCTTACTTTGAGACTGAATCAAAAACGAAAAAATTCCCTTGTCTAGGAGATGATCTTCTCTGATTAACAAAGATCATAGAAATGACAGTAGGTAAGGCTACCTCTGGTATCTTGTATAGTTTTCTTTCTAAAGTAGTAATAATAGTGCGAGTTCTTTTTCATACTAATAATATATATCCGTAGATGGGAGGATGAAACAATTTAAAGAAGAAAGGATTTTCTAGTTGGACTCGTGGAATTTGGTAAACATTTTCTATAAACAAATATAGAACCAAAATGGATGGTCTTATGCCTCTTACCAGTTATTCCTCCCGAACTGAGGCCAATCATCCAATTAGGTGAAGGTGGAATTATCACCTTGTTAGATATAAATGAAATTTATCAAAGAGTTATAAAAAAGCAAATGCTATTATAGATACTATAACAAAATTTTGTGAAAGAAAATATAGTTTGTTGGTTTTGTAAAGGCCAAATTCCAAGAAGGAAAGAAGAAAATTTGTCACTATAATCATAGGGATCATCATATACGATCTAGTATTCATATTGAAAACTATCAAAAGTTATTATGTCAATCTTCTAAACCTTAATTCGAATATTATTTTGAGATATCTTCTAAAACGTTTGGATCTAGTTCAAATATGTAATTCTATATCTATTGTTAAAAAATATATCCCATTTTGATTTAGATGGAATAGGATGAATAGGTTCTGACTAGTATTAGAGCCAAATTCTTATACCACCATCAAATTTTTTCCTTTGAGTTCTTGATCTTATAAAACTAGTCATTGATGTCAAGTATAGGAGGGGGATCCAAAGCACATGAAACGTTCCTAGTTGGATAGCCCTCTACAGGGCCTTTCCAATGGTATATGGAATTTAGCTTAACTCCCAAGGGAAGAGGAGAAATAAGAGTTTGAAGTGTTGCAATTAAAACAAGGTTCTAGCTAGTAATGGTTCTAGCATGGGTCCCCCCATTAGATTGGCTCTAGTTAAAAGAAGTTGAGGAGGAAGAAAAAAGGATAATGAGTAGTAAACCACTAGTCTTATCCCATGATAATAGGGATATGGGATTAAGCACCTAGTCTCCTATCAGATCCCTTAGTTCATTTGATGTACAAACAAGAGAAACAAACAACAAGAAAAAAGTGGCAAGTAGTGGTTGAAAAGATCCCAGACATATCACCTGGTCATCAAGTGCTAGCCTAAGCACCAAAGTGCTTATCACACTAAAAGGACTATCGATGTGCACAAAAAAGTGAGGATAAGCTAACAATGAGTAATGAAGCAACATACATCAAATAGTGGTTGATAGATGGAGACTTGTACTTCAATTACAACATCATCAGGTGATGGTTCTGTCCATTAGATCACTTAGCTTGTAGAAGCAAAGAAAAACCAATGATGAGTAGTAGAGTAGTGAGCAACATACAAAGGCCAATAAATGGAGACTTGATACCATCAATTCATGTATATAACAAGTGATCACAAACCCCAATTTTTTATTAATTATCGAATGGATGGGGGTCGAGGGTTGTGGTGATTTTCTATCCATCAGATGTAATCAAATCACAAGATCAATTTGGCATGCTTACAAAAAGGTGATGGTCATTTAGTCACATATGTGAAAAATCATGAACCCCCCCTTCTTTGTTTATTATCGGATAGATGTGGGTGGGGCGAGGGTTCATAGTGACATTTCAACCATAAATTTAAATGAAAACACTTAGAGAATATGTAGAATTGTTGGAGCTTTAACTAGTGAATGGTCCAAGGTTAAGTTCCTTTTAAGATAAAGATTGTGGTTTTGGCCTTTGTTCATTTGGACCTAGAAGCTAATCATGAAGGGGTGCAAATATAAATTTGGCGTTTAAACACCAAAATATGGTTAAGTGATTAAAGGAAGTTTTGGAAGAAAAATTAAACATGAAATTGTCTATATAAGGAAATCAAATGATCTAAGAACATGATGTTCCCATCTAAAATTGAGAGAAGTAACTATATTTTACTCAAAAAAAAATTAGACAACTCAATCTAAATGAATACAATAAGGGGGAAACAAAACCATAAAAGAATTGAAAATATGAAGAAAAATGAATTGAATTAGTGAATTAAGGGAGAAAGCTGGGTTCAGAAAAGAGTGAGAAAATCTTAAAATTAAATACTTGTTTTCGAAATATTTTTTCCCATGGATTTGAGTTTGAAGAGAATGAAAAAGGGATCTCAATGGTTGCATTAGGTTAGTTCCTTCAAATAGTCAGAGTTAGTGCTTCTAGAAAGTCAGTGCTTATAAATATCAGGGGGTTGGTACCTCCAACAAGTGGTGCCTACAAATAATAGGAGTTGTTGCTTCCATCAAATTAGTTCTTGCAAAAAGAAGGGGTTGGAGCCTCCTATCAGTTATTGCTTGCATAATTTGATATAAGTTGAAGTTGGTGCTTGCATTTTCATGGTAATCAAAAAGAATTTGTGGTTTTATCTCATATGGGTTTCCACATTAATTCCCTATGTTAAGTATATTATGTGAATTGTGCATCATGATGTGTTTAAATTCATTTGACTGGTTAAATAATTATTAAAAATTATATAATATTGATTTCTCCTTGTCTTATTATTATCTTGATTCCAAACATTTTACTATTTCAACTCTCAACTAGATTTATGTTATTGAATCTTCAAGATTTTTATTCATTATAATCATATTTCCAACACATTTTCCATGAATAATGGTGGTTGACATGACATCCTCTCATATCTTGGTGGTCAAACAGGAAGATCAACTTCCAAATGGCATAAATTTTGCATATGGACTCTGTTAGAGGTGATTCTTCTATGTTTCAAAATATATCTATGTATAGAATAGTGATGGTGTAGTGCTTAAGTAGACATTTTGTAGCCCCAAAAACCTCCTCCTTCCTCTCCCGCTGGTCGAGTCACTAACGTACCTGGGCATGGTTGTAGTTAGTTATATATGAGCATGTGGTTCCTATCTCGAATGACTTAATTATGTATATAATGAATGCCGACCAAGACAATGAGTAAGTGACAATGTTTCTTATTCTTCAAATTTCTTCTAGAAGGTTTTGAACCCTAATTTTTCAAAATTGGGACTCATCGTTAGGAATAGTCCTGTGAGATAATTTCTCTAATTTTTCTAGCCCGAAAGAATTGAGATGGATGAAAAACAATAAAATTATCCAACCCAAACCAATTTCTTATGAATTCTCTCTAAATACCAACCTTTCATTTATTTCTTTTTCAACTTGACACCTTTATCCTTGGAAGCATCATTCCCAACAATTGCCTTATCTTCTATGTATTCCTTGTAGTAAGCAAAGATATGTTCCCTATGTTGGAAAATAGTTTACTTGTATGTGACACTAATTTCCTCCATTATATACTAGAATTATTTTATTCTTTCCAATATTTATAATATGAAAAGGATAATAAAAAAATCAAACATATAGAAAAAAGGGAAGGAAAAGAATTACACTATCTATTTGTTTGGTAGAAATCATGGGCGATGTTGCCCTTAAATGAAGCACTAATTTTGAGTCTATCTCAAAACATTGGGTTTTTATTATGGATCTAAGAAGTTGAACCTTGTTTATTGGGTCTTTACTCTTCTAGTTGGTTACTATTCCAGTCGTTAAGGAGAGTTTATTGATGCCTACTATGTTATAAATTTATATCATTGTTCACTTTTTAGTCAATGTTTCTTAAGTCACTTTTATGTAATTCTTACGTTAAAGGGAGTTTTAACATGTGTATATCATTCTTATAATATTCTTGACATATTATGTTGGCCTTCCCAATTATTAGGTCACTATTAGTGTTACCGAAAACCTTTTTCTTTTACTCATATCAATATGTAAGGTCTCCATTGAATTATGACTCATTGGTAAACTCTTATTGAAAATGACACATTGCTCTAAGGATTTTCCTTAGAGTAGAAACATGGGCTTACAGCATTGGTAACCTTGCACTCAACAAATAATATCTCCTCACTAGTCACTAAATGAGTGGTTTCCCAAGTGTTCAATGTCAATACCTCTTTTAAAACATTGGGATTCCTGTAGTACCTTGGATTCCATTTTCATCATTAGCAAAATTCCTTACCTCTATCAATGGATTTCTTTATTATTCATTAGTTAAAGTGTCTTCTCTATGCAATATTCTATTTGGTGGATGTGAGATACATGTTTATTGGAATATCCCTTTAGCTTTTTCATTTGTTCCCACCCAAACAATTTTTCCTTTTAGTTCCTAATATTGAATGATGAAAAATGCCTTAAACACATCCTTCTAATGTATATCCTCCCATTAAATTATATCAACTTCTCTAGGATTAGGGATCTAGAGTTTTTGTACTACCTTGGGGCTTGGAATCCTCAATGGAAATATTGCTCGCCATTGATACTTATAATGCATCAATTCCTCCCATCTAGTATATTCTACTAGTGTTTGATTCCATCTCGTTCATTCACATTTTCTATAATGTACTAGTTTCCTTGACAACCGTTATCACTATTGGTAGGTTGTCTCACATTTATTAACGATATACATCAATGACATGTAATCAAATGTTGCCTTCCATTTTCAAATTTAACTCATTTATTCACATGGCGTAGACTTGTAACTTCAACATTTGGGTTTGGAGAGATTGAGCATTTATTGTCATCACTACATACATTCTACTACCCAATTTTTATTGATAGTACCACTCACACATATGTTATTGGTACTTGTGGAGGACTATTTTATTCATCTCCTTCACTTCAATTATCCTCTTATTTGTCGAGGCATGGATGCAATGTGTATTCAATATTTTCACTATCGTCACTCTTTGCATATACTTCATGGATTCATAATGTACTTGATTTGGTGGCCATGTTTTTCTAAACCTAAGCATGGGTATACACACCTTAAAAAGTGGGCTATCCCCTTGGTTATTTTGGTAGGTACCATTTTGGTCCATTCCTTCTAGTGAACTCTCTCTAATAACACTTCCTATATTTCATAATGAATTTCAGCCTTCATATTCCCTTTTGACCTCAGAAATTATGGGGCATATACCATAGCATATTTTTCCAATCCTAACGTAAGATGCGTGACTTATCCTCTTTCCATAACTCCCTTGTACTTGTATACCACATCACTCTTAATAATTATTCACAATGCACTATGTTGGTTCATATACACTACTATTGGTATCACATAATGCATAAATACTCATGTGTCCTTGAAGTAATGCATGTAAGTATGTGAGTTCACCTTCACAAACTCACCTGAACCTTCAAAATATAGTATGAAAATATAGATATGAACAAAATAATGTATTTTCATGTGAGGTTCATAGTTTTTCCATTTTTTCACCTCCTACTTCTTTTGGAAAACTACCCCAACCACCTTCAAAGAATATAAAACAAATCCTAAGATGAAGACTAAACAGAAGCACCCCTATGCTGGAAAATTCATGTTTCAGTTTGGAAATAATTTTATTCTTATGCTTTTAGGTATGCCTCGTTCTTGATCTACTTCCAATTCCTTTATTTCAAAGAGGAAATAGATGTACTCTCTTTCCATTATTTGTGCATTAAGAGAGGATAGCGAGGAGCACTCCTTCAGTGGCTTAGGAGGAAGAATATAGACAAATATTTTGCGAAGTGCTGAGAGTTGGAACTAGGGAGGTATTTCTTTGCAAGAACTACTTTTTTAATGATATCTATTTCATATCTATATCTATTTCTTATCTATATCTATATCTATATCTATTATCTATCTATCTATATATATAGATAGACAGGATTCAATTACTTTTATAACTAATTAATGAAGTTATAGAAATAACATTGATGGGATAGCAATTAGAGATGATGTTGACTGAAGATAATCATTCCAAAATTCCAATGGTTGATATTTACAAATGAAGTGAATAGACACAAGTAAAAGCATTTTTGAAATAAAATTCTAACTACTATAGCTAAATAGAGCTAGTTTATTAGTACCTATAAAATTTATAGAATGAAGCATAAAGATAAGGAAGGGAAAAATATGATATATAATATTATATATATATATATCTTTTTCCCTTCCTTATCTTTATGCTTCATTCTATAAATTTTATAGGTACTAATAAACTAGCTCTATTTAGCTATAGTAGTTAGAATTTTATTTCAAAAATGCTTTTTCTTGTGTCTATTCACTTCATTTGTAAATATCAACCATTGGAATTTTGGAATGATTATCTTCAGTCAACGTCATCTCTAACTGCTATCCCATCAATGTTATTTCTATAACTTCATTAATTAGTTATAAAAGTAATTGAATCCTGTCTATCTAGATTTATAATGTGTGTTATATTTTAATTCTACTCTTTATGCAACCAACCCTAATAATTTGGTAAACTTTCTCTTAAACATTGGGCTTACAATGGAATTCTACATTGCTTTAATTTATTTTCTAGGAATTTACTCACTAAAAGTGGTGGGGTATTCTAGAACATCAAGGAAAAAATTTCATCCTTCAAACCAGTTTCAATTCATTCCTAAATCTAACAACCCTTTCAAGCATATGCCTCTTTGCAAAACCATCTACAAAATTATAGCCAATATAATAATCCATCATCTTAATGATATTATTGCATATCACATATCCCCGAAACAATTTGGATTCCTAAGGGGAAGATAAACCTATTAAGCTATTGGTCTTTCCCAAAATGTCGTGTCTTGCATTCATACGAGGTGCCAAAAAATAATTATTTTCAAGGTTGACTTATAAAAGGCTTTTGACAGAGTTAATTAGTTCTAAATGTATTTTCTCTTAATACATCTAAATTTTTTCACTTATTTCTTAGCTGAATCATGAATTGTATTAACCTTAAATCCTTTTCTCTACTTAGTCAATCACTTCTTCAATGAGGAAATAGAGCTAAGATAGGGGTGCCCCATTTCTTCTCTTCTCTTCCCCTTGGTAGTATAAGGTGTAAGTAGATTTATAAAAGATGTTTTGAGTAGGGTAGACCTTAAAGGTATAACTATCAAAAGCATAGGTTTCACCTCACAGTTGTTTTTTATTTATGACATATCGTTCTTCTATGAACGATATATAAGCTACGTTGAACACTTGGAAGATTTTCCTATAGCCTTATTCAAATTTGTAGAAATGTACATAAATAAATAAAATTTCTCTATGCACCCTTGGGAAATGGAATATCATAGAAAAAATTTCATTTTATATTTACTCTTCCTTAATGTTGAGTTCATCAAACTAAAATTCAAATACCTGGGTTTTATACTCAAACCAAATGAGTACAGAAAAATGATTGGATTTAGATCTTAATGAAAATCGAAAGGAATTTGTATCTCTAGTGTAATTGATGGTTGTCAAGAGGAGAAAAACTAGTCTTAGTAAAGGGTTTTTTCTTGAGGTAATTTTAGTTTAGTTGACAACCCTTGCTTGGATACCCAAATGTATTTAGGAAAAATGCCAATAGTGTTACCATCTTGGAAAATACTATGAACCCCAAATTCTCTAGGGGGTTGGGATCTAAGAAATATCTATGTTTTTGACATTCCTCATAGCCAAAGGTGTAGGGAAATAAATATAGGGGACTCGGTAGTGGGACTTAATTACATAAGATAAGGATATCCATAATGATTCAATCATGGATTTGACTAGACAACCTTAAAATAAATTAAAAAATGACTCCATTATTTGGAAATCATATTATAGGATTACCCACTCATTGAATATGATTGATGTGGTTTACTGAAGATGGGTCACAAGTGCTACTTAGTAAGGACCATTCAGTTAGGTGTTAATGTACTAACATTGTGCTAGTAAAAGTCATTGGGAAGCTTAATGAATACATTTTTTTAATTTTTAAACCATATAATGAGGAATTTTTTGTCTTTGGTTAAATATATTGGTTATTTGTCAAGGATATTGAATTGGAATGAGATTTCACCCCATTCTAGAATTCCTATATCAAAGTTATTCAAAATTCCTTTGTAGCCCCACTAAATTAGGATCATATTTGGATGATCATTAATATGTTTGAAACACCCTTATGTGGGATTGATATATATTGGATAATTATAATTTGTATCATCCATATTTATTCTTTTAGAGTGGAAAAAGTGGAGGAATCAACTGAAATGGCCATTTTTATTGGCGGGACCCAGTTTGACAAATTGGGGTATGAAACCTTTTGCGACAAGTTTGATGTATTAAATAGAATTTTTTGGGGGGGATAAAAATTTATTTCATAAATGAATAAAACTTTTTTTCTATTCCACACACAAATACCTTTCCAACCATGCAAGAATTTCCTCAATTAGAATTTTTATGCAAAAGTTATGCCACTCGGAAGTTGGCCTTCCTGTTTCAACCACCATAATTCAAGAGAATGCCATGTAAACACCAATTATTCATGGAAAATAGAGTATCCATGTGTTGTTTAGAAAGAATAATATAGAAAATAAAATATTATAACTCCATTTAAGCGTTTAGGGGTCAAACCTAGCCACTAGAAGCCTATCAGGTTGTGTTATAACTAGGCAACTAGGAGGAAAATGGGTTCCATTCTTTTCGAGTGCATTTTGTTACATAGATGAAAAGAGTAGCCAAGAGGGATAGGGATTACATAAAGAGAGTATTTTTGCACTATATTAGCCCATAGGGTTCATGCCCTAATTCATTTTACTTGCACCCATTTTCTATTCAAAGAAAGAGCCAAAGTAGCCTCTCCTTCTGGCTTAATTTTCTCCCAAAAGTGTTTTCCAATATATATCTGATGTCAATTTCAGTTTTTGAGTTTCTTTTTAGTTTTTGTCTATTTTATGCATAACTATTATTTTAATGCATATTCAATAAACAATAATTAACAGATCAAAAAATCTAAGGAGAAATAACCTCCATAGTGTAGAATTCATATTTTCTAATATATTTTAGTAGATATATTGTGATGAATTATCTAGTGGAATATAATTGTATTTTAGAAATTAGGGATATGGTTTGGAGATTGGATACATTACTCCTACATATGAAACTCATCTATACCTTTCCCGCTAGTGGGGAAAAATATTTGGAAGTTCAAAAATATTGCAAAGTTCTAATGATTCCTGTGGATTTTACCACATAAGAATGTCCCCATGTAGGACATAACGAAAAGGAGATGTTTCCATGAACCAAGTAGATATTTCCTTTGCTACTTGGATGGTGAGTAAAACTCCCACGTAATCATAGATTGCATTTTTTTCCAAGTAAATTTGTAAGGAAATCTAAAATATGTTACGGACCTATGTTACATGGCAAGGTTCACCTAATCAAGGGGTTCTAAAATACTAGACGAACACCCAATGTCCAGATAAATACAAGGCTCTTCCCCTATTAGTTGGCTAGGAATATGGATTGTTGGAAACCACAATATTTTTTAGATTCTACCTCATTCATACAGTATTTCCATTCAAATCCTTATCATCATGGAACCATATTCATAATAAACTCACACTCCTCTTTCCAATCGTCACATAGAAGTTCAAATCCACCGTGATCACTCTTGGGATTTTTTTTCCATGGGTAGCTCAAGGACACCCTACTTTGGGAGGGGTTGAGGGGATTGCATATTTTTTTGAATATCATTACATTTCTTTCTTAGTACACATACAATAAACCACAAAGAATTTTTCCTCACCCATAGAATTAAAGCTTCTCTTACAACTTACTATGTGATGCAGGACCAACCTTGCACATACCCAGGATTCCCAACAATCATGCACCTAAAACATCCACTTCCAAATATTGAACAATTTAACTTCGATATATGTTAATTTCAACAATTCATGCGGCAAATCTCCAGCTTACACATAAACCGACAATCTCACAACTCAGTTTTATATAATCAAAAGTTAATAAAACCAATGCGCCCATGATTTCAACTTGACATTGTTTCAAACAAATCCTTCACGCAACATCACCAATAAAATTTGTCTACAATATTTATCTTGTCTTTACTTCTTCATTTCAATCTTGCCTAGATACTAAATCTGTTTACGCACCCTTTCCCCTTTAAGTATAAAATATGTCTTAGCAATCTCAATGAAAAGTCCTACCAACAAACTCAAACACACATTTACCTATTACAATTATACCTCAAGCATTTCAATGTACTTGCTAGCGGTCTAGATCTGAGGTACACCGATGTATAGATCAGAGCCTAACTATCAAGATCTCGGGACTCGAACTCTTCACATCACCTGTCAAGGCTTTATAACTCTGGTCCTTCATCTAAGAAATCACGGAAATATCTCGCTACAAGTCACCAGAACAACTGCAACTTCTCTCTCTCAATAACCACCCTGGGATTCAACCACTGGATATTTGAATGCCTACCTTTGACTTTGGTTAATTTTCGTTATGATGCGATAACTCTTTGAGATCGCCGTTCACTGGAGTGATATGTCACGTGATTATCGTAGAATTAACATCATCGATGCGATAACTCTGGAACCAACTCAATGTAAAACTGATTTATAATCTTTGCTTCCGTCTTTATGGTGATATGGTGTGAT
The DNA here is from genome assembly GCA_000404065.3 of Pinus taeda. Taxonomy (NCBI): domain Eukaryota; kingdom Viridiplantae; phylum Streptophyta; class Pinopsida; order Pinales; family Pinaceae; genus Pinus; species Pinus taeda. The sequence goes on from APFE030168164.1 coordinate 23,822, forward strand.
ATACAATCTCTTCCACTCCGGTGCTAACTATACAACTTGCACAACTCTAAATCACTCCACCCTCCAATGCGTGCCGAGATGATCTCAAGCAGGGATTACCTTCACTATAATTAGTGTCATTGTCGACCTGTTGACAGCTTTCCATAACTCGATACGAAGTCTAACAGAAATTTGTGATGGCTATGTTTCAACGTTCTCTTTTGAGATCTTGGCGATATCATTCACCCCAATTGACTTTAAACCAGACTTGTATCATTTCGGGTTCCATTTACTGTTACACCCAATGAATTTGAACAGATCTCTGTTGCGACATGATAAGAATTACACCCAATTCGACCCAATAGTTATCGGACTCAATAACTCAATATAACTTTAATCTCAGCTACAAGGCTCCAATAAAGCTTTATTTTACATATTCTTTGTGTTCACGATTTCCCCAATTCATACAATTTGAGAGTGCCAGTTTTTCAATAAACTCAGAAATATTATAGATTAAATAAACGTTCAAGCTGTAACAACTTCATCTCTTGTACAAAGAAAATAGCGCATCCAGCATTACACTCATCATACATTGATACGTACAATCTTAGTTTTGTTCATGGCATATGAAAGAATAGATCTCGCCTTAAGCCATTTACATAAGAAAAATCTATGTTATACATATAATACACTTCACACTTTTAAACCAAATTCTCACACCACTCCAAGACACAAAAAAAACATATTCAAGCTTTCGCTCTACACTCAAAACTACACAAAAAGTATCTCTAACAAATCACTCTAAAAAAAGAATCCATTGATCCACACAAATACCCCCTTCTTTTTGATCTAACTCCACTTGTTCCATATATAAAAAAAACCTCTCCATCATTCTCTCGCTCTTAATGCAATCTTCTGTTTTTAGGAATAATAACAGAAATCTGCTATTTCCTAGCTTCTCAACACACCTATACAAACAATCTTATCGCTAATCTAAAATAAGACAATTCTGATTTATTACAATAACAAACTTATTTGAGAAGTTTATCCTCCTTAGTAAAATCGAATTTGTCCAAACAGTTAATGAATCTTTTCTTTGTTTAGCCACAACATGTGACCATTCCATCACATTGCTGGTTGGGTCTAGATGCTCCTGCATCAGACTCCCAAAGTTTAAATTAACCATGATCTCTCGATCATGCATTTCATGCCTGTGTCCTCCTGGATTCCATATTTGGTTTGATAATATGTCCTTGATTACTCCTGTTGTTGTTTGTTCCTCAAGTCTTTCGCCTTGGTGCTTCAATACTTCACTATCTGCTGCTATCCTTTTCACATATTCCGCTGTTGTTTTGCTTACTTTAATCATTTCTTCATTTTGCAGTTTTCTAACCTTACCTTCCATTAATCTAATCTGTTCTTCTTGGTTCAAATTGACTTCACATTTCCCTTTTCTTGCGTATAAATATTCATTAATCAACTTGATAGACACAAATTATTTACCTGGTTTCCTCATCAAAAGATTCAACTTTTACCACAAATCTGCCATCTCGTCTGGAAATTCTCTCAAAAGTTCTGTACAATCTGCAATATCTGCCTTTAATCCTCCTTCATTCTGGGTTTCTTCAAGATCAATGATCTTCAATGACTCAATGTATCCTTTGAATTCAAAAATTCTTTTGCCATCCTCCTTATTCTGCATATGACTATCAGTAGTCATTTCTTTAACAGTCTTCAATAACTGTTTGTCTTTCCTCAAGTCAATGTGACCTACAAACACACAACAATCTTCAGTTTTCAAAATACAATACCTTCTATTTTCTTTTGATGCTTCAAGAACCAATCCTCCATCATATATCTTTTGGATTTCAGCGGATCCTTCTTGTTGTGACCCCATTTCTCTGAGTTTTTCCTTCTTCAACAAATCAATACGAATTTGTTCAAGTTCCCTGAACTCATTCATCAGCTTGCCATTCCACCTCTGTTCTAATAGCTTCCACTTCACCCTTTTCTTCCGTTTCCATCTATATCTTCGATCTTTGATTGTCTTTCTTTGTACTAATAGATCAATTTCTGGTTCTTCATTCTGCTACCAACTTCTATACTTCTGCATTTTAATTCCTTCCTCAAATTCATTCTCACGTAGCTGATCATTCCTTCCAAATTGCTGGTTACTTCCACATTCATCTTGCTGAGTTGATATTTCTGTCTCTTTTATGCCTTTGAGGACATAACCTCTTTGTTGCTTCTGATCTTTCATCTCACCATCAAATAATCGCTGCTCAATTTCTCTGATTTCAGCATCATATTTATTCATGCTGTCTTCCACATGTTTTCCTCTGTCAGGTTCTGTAAGCTTCGTTTCTCCTTTAGGTTCCTCAAGTAATCTCTCCAAGAATTCTATTTCCTTACGAAATCTCTCCAGCAGATCATCATAATTTCCATTCTCAGCTTCATTCTTTTCTTGGCAATCCTCCCAAGTTGACCTGCTTTCTACATCATCATATTGCAAGCATCCTTCATTAATTCCATTAAAAAAATTCATTGATTTACCTTTTTGTAGTCCCACTAAATTGTCTTCAGACTGGTGGTCTATATCAACCTCATTTGACTGTTTTACACCAAACAGGATTTCATCTATGAACTCCTTCTGTTGCAAATGATCAACACCTTTTTCCTCTGAAAATGATTCTTCATCATACTTTACCTCAAGAGCTTCATTCTTGGTTGTGAAAATTTCAATCGACTGTCCATCATCCTCTGCATATCCTGCAGACATACACAAACGTAAGAATCAAAATCACAAGGCTGTGTTGCCTCATCAGCTTTCCTTGTAAACATATCTTCGAATTTTTCTGAACTATGCCAATAGTCCATGAGATCTTCAGCTCACCTCTCATTATCCTCTTTCCCTAACTTCTCACCCTGTTCTGGTCTACAAATGGAAACTTCCATTTCTGCTTCTGTTTCTCTAAGTTTCTCTGATTCCTCTTGAGTGCTCAATATCTGCTCAATCTTTCTCAATTCTTCTACTATCTGTAACTTCATTTGTTGATTTCTCCTTTCTCGTAGCCTTTGCCATTTTACTCCTTTCTTCATGGTCCAAACACTCTTCTACAACATTTTCATCAATATTCCAATCTAGAAATCTATCTCATCTTTCTCTCGGTCAAACTGTTCTTGACTCATCCTCATGCCATTTGCTTTGGCATCTTCCCTTCTACTGTGGCTTCTTTGTGAAATTCTACTATGACTATTTGTAGTCATTTTCTGCTCCTCTCTTTCCATGAGTTCCTTACACCTCTACAACAAGCCTCTGCAACAGTAAGTCCTTCTTACTGCAATCTTACCTCACTAAGATATCTTACTCAGTCTTTTGTTAAGCACGATCCCCTATCTAGAATCTTCTCCTGAGCAATACCTTTGCTCTCTCTAGGCTTCTGTAATCTTTCACTCTCTCTTTCGAAGACACTTCAATTGTCCTTTCTGTCCAATCTCTTGTTGGATTCTTCAGGTTCACTGCCACTTCTACTTTTAAGAACGCATGTGATTCTTCTCTCACTACTTTTCTTGATTTATATTGCTGCAGTCTTCACTCTTTCTCTTTCTAATGCTGTCACCTCTACTTTGAATAGATTTCCTCACAGCTGCAATCTCCTACTAAACTTCATTCAGAAAACAAACTTATTCAGTTTCAATAGAGCCAAGCTCTGATACCAAAAAATTGATGTAGGACCAACCCTGCACATACCTAGGATTCCCAACAATCATGCACCTAAAACATCCACTTCCAATTATTGAACAATTTAACTTCGATATCTGTTAATTTCAACAATTCATGCGGAAACTCTTCAGCTCACGCATACACCGGCAATCTCACAACTCACTTTTATATAATCAAAAGTTAATAAAAGCAATGCGCCCATGATTTCAACTTGACATTGTTTCAAACAAATACTTCACGCAACATCACCAATAACATTTGTCTGCAATATTTATCCTGTCTTTGCTTCTTCATTTCAATCTTGCCTAGATACTAAATCTGTTTATGCGCCCTTCCCCTTTACGTATAAAATATGTCTCAACAATCTCAATTAAAATTCCTACCAACAAACTCAAACGCGCATTTAGCTATTATAATTATACCTCAAGCATTTCAATGTACCTGCTAGCACTCCAGATCTGAGGTACACCGATGCATAGATTAGAGCCTGACTATCAAGATCTCCGTACTCGAAATCTTCACATCACCTATCAAGGCTTTATAACTTCGGTCCTTCATCTAAGAAATCACTGAAATATCTCACCACAAGTCACCAGAACAGTTGCAACTTCTCTCTCTCAATAACCACCCTGGGATTCAACCACTAGATTTTTGAATGCCTGCCTTTGACTTTGGTTAATTTTCGTTCTGATGCGATAACTCTTTGAGATCGCCGTTCACTGGAGTGATATGTCACGTGATTATCGCAGAATAAACATCACCGATGCAATAACTTTGGAACCGACTCAATGTAAAACTGATTTATAACCTTCTCTTCCGTCTTTATGCCGATATGGTGTGATATACAATATCTTCCACTCCGATGATAACTATACAACTTGCACAACTCTAAATCGCTCCACCCTCCAATGCGCACCGAGATGATCTCAAGCGGGGATTACCTTCACTATAATTAGGGTCATTCTCGACCTGTTGACAGCTTTCCATAACTCGATACGAAGTCTAACAGAAATTTGTGATGGTTGTGTTTCAATGTTCTCTTCTAAGATCTTGGCGATATCATTCACCCCAATTGACTTTAAACTAGACTTGTATCATTTCGGGTCCCATTTACTGTTACACCTAATGAATTTGAACAGATCTCTGTTGCGATGTGATAAGAATTACACCCAATTCGACCCAATAGTTATCGGACTCAATAACTCAATATAACTTTAATCTCAGCTACAAGGCTCCAATAAAGATTTATTTCACATATTCTTTGTGTTCACGAATTCCCCAATTCATACAATTTGACAGTGCCAGTTTTGCAATAAACTCAAAAATATTACAGATTAAATAAACGTTCAAGCCGTAACAACTTCAACTCTTGTACAAAGAAAACAGCGCGTCCAGCATTACACTCATCATACATTGATACGCACAATCTTAGTTTTATTCATGGAATATGAAAGAACAGATCTCGCCTTAAGCCATTTACATAAGAAAAATCTCTGTTATACATATAATACAGTTCACACATTTAAACCAAATACTCACACCACTCCAAGACACAAAAAAAACCTATTCGAGCTTTCACTCTACACTCAAAACTACACAAAAAGTATCTCTAACAAATCACTCTAAAAAAAGAATCCCTCGATCCACACAAATACCCCCTTCTTTTTGATCTAACTCCACTTGTTCCATATATAAAAAAAACCTCTCCATCATTCTCTCGCTCTTAACGCAATCTTATGTTTTTAGGAATAATAACATAAATCTGCCATTTCCTAGCTTCTCAACACACCTATACAAACAATCTTATCACTAATCTAAAATAATACAATTCTCATTTATTACAATAACAAACTTATTTGAGAAGTTTATCCTTCTCAGTAAAATCGAATTCGTCCAAACAGTCAATGAATTTTTTCTTTGTTTAGCCACAACATGTGACCGTTCCATCACATTGCTGGCTGGGTCTAGATGCTCCTGCATCACTATGGGGAGGAAGATTTCCCATTTACATATCTATGGAGAGGCTTAATTAGTTATTAATTGGATAAATGGTGCTCATTCACTATAAATATTATCATATTTCATTTCACTCATCTTACGTGTGATCATGTATTCAGGAAAAGGAAATATGAATTGAATCACCTCTCCAAAGTTGGAGAAGCTCTAATATATGGAATTAAAAGAGGAAAAAGCCTAGGGCACCCTATCAAAGTTTATTCATGAATCATGGCTCTAGCTTGATTAAAATTTTTGGCTCTATATTTTTTTATCATCTACTACTTTATTCTTAAGACACTTATGTAATAGTTATGATTAATATACATTTCTATAGAATACATTTTGTATTATAAGCACATGGCTCATAACATGTTGATGTACTCTCAATTTGTTTTTTTGAGAGAAGTGGGAAGATATTTTATTAAATCTACACATCGTCACAACAAATATATGGGGTATTCATTACATTTCCATTTTTATTTTGGATCTTCTATTGAGGTAATAACTAAATTCATGGGAGACAGATCGCAACATTTTCGACAATTAGTACAACTAAGTCCTTCTAGATGTTTACAAGTGTAAATTCTAACATGTTATGAGAATAAGAGTATGAAAAAAGAACATTGATCTGTTTGGGAGGCTTTTGGAGTATGGATTCCACTTGGATTCAGATCCTAAATCCAAGTTTGAATTTGTTACATGTTCTTGAATTTATTTATTGGATTTCCCACCTCTTGTGAGAGACGGTTCGACCGCAATTTAGGAGAAGTATTTTTGAGTATTGTCTTCCTTGCATGATTTTGCATGAGCTTCCCTAATTTCCATAGATTTCTGGTAAAACTTTGGGGTATAATTATTCACCTCCATGAAGCGAAGGCAGTCAATTCCAATGTTATTTTCTCAAAAAATGAATTGGAATCTAGAGGGTTAACCCATGAAAGGGATTTCTATTGATTTTCCACAGAAACTTCTATATTTCCCTGATCCTCATTTTGGGTTTATGGAATATTCATCTTGTTCTTTATATTGAAGAGGATCAATTCTTTTTTTTTCGGGGAAGGTTTTGGCATTGGATATGCTTCAAAAAATTTCTTTGGGGTTGTATCCTTGTTTTATTGATTCTTTCTTTAGTTTCATGCTGGTTGGAAACTAGCTTAGTTAGAAACAAGGGCTTGCATCTACTTGAATATTTTTCAATGGGGAAGTTTTTTTGGAAAAGTGTCCATGAATGAAAAAAATTCATTTGAAGGGGATCTGCTCATAGTTGAATTCTTGGATATGGTTCCATTCTCCTAGGTTTAACTTTAGTGTTAATTTTTCGTAGGGATATCTTGTTCTTTTCTTTGATAATTGTATTTCTTCATTAACACATTAAATTCACCCGATAACATCATAACATTATTAAGATTTACATCATTATTCAACAACATACGAAACTATGTATAAAGAACAATGTCATCATCATAAATGCAGTGGAACATCAAGGAACAATATAAGACAAGTATTCACATGTAGAGACACCAGGACTGTTCAGAGACCAGGGAAAAACCCAATATAGGGGAAAAGCTTTCAAATTATTCTTCTTATTAGATTGTCATTGAATGACTCAACAAAAGAAAATACAATGATCCATATCTTCATCGACACAACTATATAGCAAAAATCAACTAAAAAATATCCATGAGATGAACTGAATCATGCTTATACTAAAAAAATTGATTTTGAAGCCTATAATGAATTGTTACTATCTATGGTCAATTGTCAAACACTGTGGTCAACAACAGAAAGCTTCATATAACTGAAAATCCAAACCCTAAATTTTGGTGACATGGAGGACATGTTGTGCAAGCGACTGAAATGCTTCAGTCACATGGATAAGCCGGCTAGCAAGTGACTATAGTCGATATTTCTTTGTGTTGTGCCTGTGAATGAGACATAAAACCCTAAAACATAGATGTGAGCTTCAGACCCTACAATTTCACCTTTGTGTGAACCCATTACTCTACGGATCTGCCTCAAACTTGTGCGAGCCAAAAACAAGAAAGAGAATAAAATAAAGTCTCATGATGATGTCCAAATGAGGTATAGATCACTTGCAATTATAGCCTTCCAAGGGTGTCTAGTTTTCTTTAGGGCCGACTTGATCAAATATGCACATGTGAGCTTATAATTCAAAATTACACTTTCTCTTGTCCAAATTTGATGATCTTGACGTCAATTTTGGTCCTCTCCCAAAGGGGAATTTAGTGAAATCATAATATCCATAAAATGAGCTATCTAAAGTGGAATTGGGCTCTAGTTTCCCATTTTAACACTCCCTCCCAACTAGGGAGAATCCCGCTTGCATAATCTAATGTGTATCATGTCATAAAATCATAACCAATCTCAAGAATCTCATCATCATGTATTGTCATTGCTCATCTCGATTCATCTCTTTCTTATTCTTGCTTATCCCTTGATTTTCCCTGTTCATATGTTGAACATTATTGAATCTAAAATAAGAAGAATTTGACATTGGAGGGGAGCCTAAACTACCACCCTCTATTCATCGAGGAGCCACTGCTACCATCCGATATCACTCTCAGCAGGGATCCCAATTCCACCACCAGGGAAACATTAGCGGGAGCCAATTCTATGACCCACATCAACATCAGAGAGAACATGTCAAAATCACATTAAGGAACACATCTTAAGCCAGAATATCATTGGGGAGCTAAACATCTAAAACCCCATATCGAGCAACAGGTGATATAAGGGAGAATATCCCAACCCATCGTATTTCCTGTCGATCTTCCTAGAAATGACCCTCAAGAGTCGTGTCGTAAAATACCTGAATCATAATATGATCTTGGGCTATATATCCAACTTACCAAAAGGTAAGACTCACATACCCCATGCCTCCTCATCCCGTTGCCCAGACAGGAAGGGGCAATCCCAACAAGACCAACTTGCAGGTATGATGCGAACTAGGGTATACTGTGCAAAGAACAGGTTAAGGGAAAAGAATCTCCAACCCTATGGGTAATCGATACAAGTGATACACTATTTTCCAAGTATCCCTAAATCTCAGGAGCCCTCCATCTCAATTCCACACCCTAGGAGCTCAAACAGGGGGGAGAGTTGGCTCAGTGTCCTTGAACATTGATGCGCTTTGTAGATCAACAATATATCATCACACTCATATATAGTAATCATAATGTATTAATAGAGGTTGTATCCTATTCATACACGACATAAAATCAAATATCACATTAGAACAATATATATATATACATATTAATATGTATATATATTATATATTATCAAAATATATATATATATATATATTAATATAATATATATATTATATCACAAAAAGGATACCATATTCATCTTACCTCTCACGGAGGTAGCAACCACAAGCCTAATCTTGTCTCATACAAAAACACTAGTTGAAGATACATGCCAATCGAATCCCATTCATTATTGTCACAATGTATCCCTTTCATATCTAAAAAATTCTCAAATGGCTCTCCAAAGATCTTCTTCATCCTGCCTCACAACTGGCCATGCTAGAAACATCATACCCAAACTACAACAAAAATTTATGATTAGCATCACTTTTTGCTTCCTTTTTGCATCTAGAGCCCATTCTTTGTGTTATTTGTGTCCATTTATCAAATATGGTGCAAACAATTGATGCAAAGTTTGCACCGAGTTTTGCACCAAGTTTTACAATAAGTTTAGCACCAGGTACTGTAATAGGTTTTTCACCAGATTTTACACCGAGTTTTACACCAGGTTTTATGCCAGTTTTTGTGCCATGCTTTGCACCATGTTTTGCATCAAGTTTGGAACCTAATTTTGTTTCACCAACTTTTTCATCATCTATTTCATCCACGTTTTGCACCTACACTTGCATCAACTTTTACATTATCTCTTACATCATTTTTTATATTATTTTTTGCATCCATTTTTGCATAATTTTTGCATTTCCTTTGTGCCAAGTTTTGCATCGAGGTTTGTGTCTAATTTTTCATCTAATTTTGCATCTACTTTTGTTGCATCCACTTTTACATCTTGTTTTTCATCCATATTTAGATCCTCTTTTTCATTTGTTATTGTGTCCACTATTGCATCCATTTTTCTTGTGCCATAACTTGCACCTAGTCTAACACATCCCTCTGAACCCTTTTTTCTTTTAAATTTACATCCACGATTGCATCCTCATATACATATGGGTTTTCATCGACTTTTACATCTATTTTTTCATTATTTTTTGTCTCCACTTTTTTGTCAAGATTTGCATCAGGTTTTGTGTCTCATATTGTGTATACTTTTGCATCGAATTTTGTCGCATCAACTTTTACATAATTTCTTGCATCCATTGTTGCACCCATGTTTACGCCCACTTTTGTATCCCTTTCTACATCTTATTTTGCATCTTCATTTGCTTATTTTTTTGCATCTACCATTATATCCACTTCTTTTGTGACACAATTTGTGCCATGTTTTGTACTACTGTCGTACCCGCACTTTCTTCCATATTTGCATCCATCTTCACATCTTCTTTTGCATAAAATATTGCATCTATTTTTGCATCCACTTTGTGTTGGGTTTTGTGTCTTATTTTGCATCTCCTTTTTCATGTACTTCCATTGCATCCATATTTTGCATCCAATTTGTTTCTCCTATTGCACTCATGTTTGCATCCACTTTTACATCCCTTATATCATCTTGACTTGCATCTAAGTTTGTGTCTTTTTTGTGTGTCTGTTATTACATCCACTTTGTCATCCACTTTTGTTGTGCTATGATTTGTGCCATATCTTATGTCTATCTTTGCAACCCACATTTTCTTCCACTTTTGCATCCATATTTGCATCTCTTTTGTGTCCAAGTTTGCATCAAATATTGTTTATGTTTTCTACATCCCATTTTGAATCTACTTTTACATCCAATTTTGCAACTAATTTTGTGTCCACTATTGTACACATGTTTGGTACATGTTTACATCCCTTTTTGCATTAAAGTTTGTGTTCTTTTTTTTACATTCATTGTTGTATCCACATTTGTTTCACCACAATTCATGCTAAGCTTTATGCCTACTATTGCTCCCATGTTTTCTTCCACTTTTTCATCCATGTTTGCATCCTATTTTTTGTCGAAGTTTCCATCAACTATTGCATCTAATTGTTCATCGACTTTTGTGTCAATTTTTCTATCTTATTTTGCATCTACTTACGTTGTCTCCAATCTTCATTCAATTTTACGTCTATTTTTGCCCCCATTTTTTTGTTCACTTTTGCATCCCTTTTGCAACACACATCATATTTTTTGCAACACACATATTTAAAAAAAACTAAAACATAAGCAAACTAGAATTTGAATTTGAGACTCTTGTTCACTTTTGGAAACTCATATGGTGGAATGTGATCTCTTTATCCTCATCTTTAGCTTTTTCCTAAAAAACAAAAGCATACAAAAGTGGGAAAGAAATATAAAGCATGGGGAAGCTTTTTCCTAAGCAAAAAAGCATCTAAAAAGTGGAAAAGGCCATTTTTATACGAGGAAGCATTATTCACCCAAAAGATTTTGCCCAAATTGAACTAATGAGGAATTGGGGAAATCTTCATAGCCTTCACTTTCCTATATATTGGAGGCTTGGCCATTGAGAAAATGATGGGAATTCTTATATTGTCATGCTGTTGAGATCTATCTCGAGAGGGAAAGTTTTGGAGCTAGGAGTTGGGGGAGGTGCTGTTGCAACTACATCTGATGGTTGTAACTTTCCTCAAACTCCTTTATTAATATAGATAAGTTGTTCTTCCTTCCATATGTTTCTATTCATTCTTTACTTTTCTATTATATATATATATATTATATATACTATTATATATTATATATTATATATATTATATATAATATATATTGTTCGATAGTTTCGATTATCAAGATATTATGCTGTGAAGGTTGCTTTATTATCTCTCTTATGTGTATGACCAAGATTTAGAGCTAGCTACGAGCCCTTCCTAGCTATAATAAAAACTTCAAGAAGACCTTCATGCAAGGATTCACATGAATTCCTTCTCTTTTTCTTAATCTATACTCTACATCTTGATCTACTAAGAATCTTGAGCCTTAGAACAACTTTTCTCTTAATCGGCCTATCCTAGGTTTCTGAGATAAACTCAGAGGGTTTTATGTTCATCTAATTGTGCATTAAATCCTACAAAAAAAATAATATTTATAAACTGTAATATATTTCACTATGTAATTTAAATTAGTAAAATGAGCCGATAGAGGGGGTCATAAATGGAAATGAAAGTAAAACTCTAAAAAAGAAGTCGAAGGTGGGTGTGACCAGGGATCCAAAATTGGGAGTAGAATTGGATGTTAAACTAGCCATCAAAACAAGATACAAACAATGACACAAAAATGGTTTTAAAGTAAAATTAAAAAAGGGTGCAACACTAGACACAAAGAAGGGAACAAAATAGGACATACAAAAGGGATAAAAAATTGGGGTAAACAAGGATGAAAAAATCGACAATGAGGATCCAAAGAATGGTGGAAAATTAGGATGAAAAATTGGGTGAAAAAAGTAAGTAAGAAAATACACAAAACAAGATGCAAAATGGGACTAAAAAAGGGTGAAACCAGGGATGCCAAAAATGATGCATAACTAGATGAAAATTCAAACTAAAATCTAGGTGCAAAATGAGATGCAAATGTGGACACAAAATGTGCTAGAAAAAAGGATTCAAATTTGGATGCCAAAAAGGATGCAAAATTAAATACCACAAAGGATGAAAATTTGGACATAAAAAATGGTGTAAAATTGGACATAGAAGAATAAAAATGGTGCAAAACTGGGAATAAAAATGGCTCAAGTTTGGATGCAAATTGAGATGCAACATTGGATGTAAAATGAGGTGCAACAAATGATTCAAAACTTGGTGCAAAAAACAAATGCAAAACTAGATGAAAAAAATTGCGAAAAATTGAACATAACAATAGGCACAAAATGGGATGTAGAGTGGATGCAACACATGGTTCAATATCAGATGCAAATTTAGGTGCTCAAAAGGATGCAAAATTGGATGTAAGAAATGGTGCAAAAATGCATGCAAAATTTGGCAGTAAATTAGATTCAAAATATGGTGCAAAAATGGATGGAAAAATAGTGTAAAAAAAGGCACAAAAACTGGCGCAAAAATAGATGTAAAAATAAGTACAAAATTAGAAGCAAAAAATGGCATAAGACTAGATGCAAAAACTAGCACAAACTCGATGTAAAAAAAAGGCACCAAATCAAATGCCACAAATGGTGTAAAACTCAATGAAAATTACGACACAAAACTAAAAGCAAAGAATTCCACAAAAGAGGAAGAAAAAAATGATGCAAAAATAGATGCAGAAAATAGCACAAAACTAGAAGAAAAACCTGTTGTAAAACCAAATGCAAATCTTGGCGCAAAATATGATGCAAAAAACGGTGCAAAATTTGGCGTAAAAAGGGATACAAAATTTGGTGCAAAAAAGAATGCTTTAAAAATTGTACAATAGAGCCAAATTTAACACTAGGGTACTCATCCCAATTGAGAAAAAAATGCACTAAAATCTAGTGTTAAATCTAGCGCAAACTGCTTGTTTTGTTGTAGTGTCAACCTTGGTTTTGCTTAAAACTACCAACTTATCATCCAAAACATCATGGAAAATATCATACTAAGGCAACACCCAAATGTGCTTATCTCATCAACAATGATCCCAAATAAAATCAATACATCCATGTAGTCGCATATCATAGAATGAATACCTCAGACCAAAAATTGATCATCCCATGCAAATATCTAGAAGGGTACTTGGCCAAAACTCAATGTGTATGAAGATGCTCAATCTATATATATATATGGACGAGTGTTGAAACATCAATGCTTCAATCAACTACTGGTTTCCAGGTCAATTTCAACAATATCTCTTCATACCTTCTTGAAATTTTATTAGAGTGTCCAAGGATTTTCGTTTCCACTTTCTTTAATAGCTTCATTATATAAATTTTCTTTTCCAAACATCAGAAATTGATTCATCATGCCATGATTCATTATTTCGACCTTGAAAAGACAAATCCCTATTGGTTTGATCATCAGAGGCTCATTACATGTCAAATGTATACCATCAATATATAAAAACAAAACCAAAGCCATACCTTGGACAAATTTTTAAGTAAATTTTGGATCAACACATTCTTGGCTTCACCGGATAACTGTCTATAACAGTCCTGGTAAATTCATGTTAAATATATATTATATATATATATATTATTATATATATAACACAGATGATGGGACATGTATTCCGAGCTAAATGTTGGGCAAGACATCTTGGTGTGGGTGTTCATTTGGTTATTTATGGCTAAGGAAATTGGAAAAGGCTAAGACTAAATATTTGGAAAGGAAAAATGGAATTTTTGGCACAATTATTTATGAAAATAAAGGAAATTAGGAGAAAAGGGAGATGAATGGTCACAAGTTGCATGTGAGGAGGAAAGTGAAGGAAAATGATGGAAAATGAAGAAAATGGAGGCCTCATCAATAAAGAGGCTTCTGAGGATCAGTGGGTTATCTTTTTTTCTCAGTTGAGTTTTGGAGCTTTCTCATTATTCTCTCTCTCTCTCTCTCATACCCTTGGACACTTAGAGTTTCTTGGAGCACTTTGGCATTGGAGCAAGAAAGAAAAAAGAATGAAAGAGGAAGCAAAGAACAGGAAAGGGAAGGAAGGATTAAGCAACTATAATAGGCTTCATTGTAGATATCAACTTGCATGTGTATTTTCCTTGCTATATTTGGCATGCATGGGATTTCATGTGTTTCTTTTCTACCATGGCATGGGTTTTGCCAAGTGTGACAATATTTTTAGCCTAGCCTTGCAATATCTTGAGAGCTTTGATGAGATGGGATCTCTCATACAATTTATGTGGGATGGCCAAATTGGATTCAAAGCTGAGTGGGGTGGATCTCAAAATTTACAAAAACATGGTCCGAGTGATCCCTAAACCAAATTAGGGACAACAAAGCCACTAGCCTAGTAACCCCTGAACCATACTATGGGTTGCAGTAAATCCATATTATGTGCCTTAGTGGGCGTAAGAATCCTTTCTGATGAATGGTAGGATATATGCTAAAGCCAAGAGGTGGATTTTCTCTTCGTTTGTCCTAGTGGTCTCATGATAGGATGCACGGTAAATCTCAGAGAGTATGTCTCAATGTATGGCCTAGTGATCCCTAGATCACACTGTGGATGCATGGTAAATCTATAGAAACTAGGAGGCACTCAAATTCCTCACTATGTAGGTAGAGAAGTCCAGTGGCATCCATGTCCATCAGTGTTTTTGATGTGTTCTATGAGTCCCACACTCATGCTTGGAATATGGCACAGGGGTGATTGGCTGAAGAGAGACTTGGCTCAACCAATATATGTTCAGATGGAACATGGTAGTCCCATCTTATGTTGGTTCATTTCATTCATTAATGAGAAATTCATTGCCTTGATTTTCATGTGTAATTGTATTGGTGTATATGTGGATTTTGATGGCAGATATGTTTATGGTATCTATGTTGCTATTATGTTGGTTATATGTATATTTTATGATAGTAGCTATGTATGGCTCTCAACATGTTTTTAGTTGTAGATGAATGGATAATGTGTCTATGACCTAATAGATGATAATGTAGCAAATGACATGAGGGAAAAATGATTCATAGCGATTCTCAAATAAGTATGAGATCCCTACACTTAATTTTGTTTTTTACACCTGTAGGTTACATATTGACAATATGTTTGATGAAATGGTTGTCATGGCTAGTAAGGGTTTGGTTATGGTATTGTTCAGCACCTTTATTTTGCATATTGTTTCCCTGTATTTTTACTGATTTCAAGATATCACTCCATTCTGGTCAGTGGCCTGAGCTTTGGGCTGATAAAATGGCTTAAATCTCAGGGTCGCTGGGACAAAACTATAAATTTTGGTCTCTAGTCACTGGCAGGCAAGCCTGTCAGTGTGACTTTGGGATGTTAGTTGCTCCCTTTTTAATAGCATGACAACGACTATGGAAAAAGAGATCTATAACAATAGTGGGACCGAGGGAAAAGCTGTATGAGTGACTGATATGTCTCCTAAGGATTCTGAAGCTGATTTTGGATGAATCTGTATGATTTTTCTGTCAATTCCACTTCCTTAAGGTCACATAGCAGGTCGAATCTGATCATAATAGCCTCTTGTCTCATGTTTATCCCGGTTGGCATGGTTATCGGGGTGGATGTGGGAGGAGGGTGTTATAGAGTGGTACCAGAGCATCATTCAACTCTCGGACTGGATGGGCAGTATGTGTTGGTCATGCATGCATGTCAGTTGCATGTTTGTCTCTTACACTTGCATTTCATATTCTTGTTGCATTTTATTGATGATTGATTATGGTCGTAGTATGGTTATCATGGAGAATTTGACATTGACTTTGTGGAATGCATCTATAATGGGCATGAGACTAGTTGTATATGGTTATATGTTGCTTACATGTTTATTTTATGTGACTTACTTACTTTATTGTATGTTAGATTACGTTCTTGTGTGTTTTGATTACATGTATTAGCCTTGTAGGGTGATTACAAGAATTGATTTCTTATGCTTGACTACATGCGTTCATGAGTATGTGTAGTTGATTAGGCATTGCTTATGCATGTTGATGGTTGCATGTGGTAATGTGTACAATGGAGTAGCATTTTTTCATCATGCATGAGGTCATGGTTTGTGTAATTGATATGGTCATTCATTGATGACTGGACTCTAGTTACAATGAGGTGTATACAATTTAGTACTCATCTGTTATAGGTCCATATGTAGTTGTTATGCATTTATGGTCTTGGGTATAGTTATGTATGAATAGTAGGTCAACCACGCCTTGTGAAGTCATGGTATGCCATTCAGGTCATCATGGTGCTAATGTGTCAAATGAGGTAGAGCTAGAGATGCAAATCATCAAAGTGAAGTTGCAGCATTGTACATCGAGGCAAGAGCAGGTTGTCATATAGGTTTTCATGTTGTGAATATAGGTATGTAAGTTAAGGATTGTCATATGCATTAGGTTTATGTACATGTCTTTTGATGTTATGGTTACATTCATGACAAATGCTAGTTGATTAGTATAGTCATATGCACATGTGTCAGATGGTCAAGAATGATAGTAAAACGTGGTTGTAAGCATTCATATTGTTTATGTTAGATAACTTTAATATTAGGTTATATGTTATTGATGAGAATGATATAAGCTTATTGTTATTATATGTTATTAACTTGATGATTAGGGTTATTTCATTAAGATCTTGATGTTGTAAGTTGGATTGGTCATATGCATGATGGTTATGTTCATTGCATGGAAGATCTTGATGTTATAGTTATTGTATTAACCCAGTTTGACCTATGCAAATGGTTATGGTTGCAATATTCAGGCATGAGCCGACATACTTGTGATATGGTGTCCTACTAATCTAGACTGATCATACATATGTGATAGGTATGCATGAATGACAAATTATTATGAGCTTATGATGTGAACATGTTAGTTAGTTACTGTTATGGATATCATGATTTATGTTTGAGTTGATATGTTGTGAATTTGTATCATGCTAACCTAGATTGATTGTGCAGACAGGATGGCCTCCCCTGAGACACATTAAGGTATGAGTTTGATTATTGTTGTATATTTGGTACTTGAATATTTTACTATGTTGTCTAGTTGATTTATTTAACATGGTATGTTCACAAGTTGGTTGAATGTTTGATGAATTTCATAATATGGGTATGTGTTCCAATGATATTATTTTACTAACACATATGCATTGAGACAGTTGATATGTACTTGAGTATAGTAGGTGACAATTGTAGCTTTATGTCTAATGACTATGAGTTGAATATGGATTATGACATGATTGTTAGTCTTGGTAAAGGTTTATTTCAAATTGATAGATATTATTGTCTCGATATTTGGAAGATGTGGTCAACATGTGTGGCCAGTTGCACGAAATATGCTTGGTATTAGTGTGACAAGGTAATAGTTGATGTGTTTATATAACTAATAGTTGGGTGATGTGACAATGCATAGTAAGCCTCGATTGTAGGTAAAAAGGGCAAAAGAAAGGAATTGGGCAAGAATCCATTTTGCTATGTTTGGAAAAGATAATTCCAAAAAAATGAGTCGTTCGCATACAGAGATTCTTCCTAACCTTGATATCATCTGACTTTATGTGGATATGTGCTAGATCCATGAACTTGTACTTGACAAGTATATTAGCTTGTATTTAGTTACAGGTGGATCCGTCAAAAGGATTGGATTCCCTTGAGATATGGTGTGGATGTGTTTATTGCAGGCAATGTGCTTGGCACAATAAGGTAAGGTAACTAGTATGTTTTTATGTTTATCTATGCACTGATAGTTATGTGCTTATGGAAGTATGATGTAGGAGATTGCATGGAAAGAGGATTCCATGAAATATTGAAGAAGGATCGCATTGAGATTTCGTTGAGAACCATGGGGATTGAGTCATGATGTCTGATGTTAGTCTTGTGATTTTCATCTTTGTGATTTTATTGCACTTGATATGTAGTTTTGTTATGTCTAGTGCATGATAATGCTGCTTTTTGTGGTGTCATATTTCTTTTGGTTTTCATGGGTTTCTTCTTGCTTGTTTATTGTGCTTGAATTTTAAGTTTTGAGTCTTGGGAATTAGTTAAGAAAGAGGAACATTTATTGAGCTCAGGGATAACTGTGTGGTATCCAATGGGTAATATGAGATTCAGATGAAGCTCTGTGCATGAGTAAGTGCAATGTAAGGTAACACTATGAAAATCGATTAGGTTGGTTCAGTCCATTGATGTAAATGGGTAGAGGTAGTATAAACATGAGAAGGGTAATAGGGAAGGTGAAGTAAATGGATCTGAGACATCAAATGCATTGGATGTGTTGGGAATGACTATTTTTAATGTTGTGCATGTGTTTCATGAATAAAGGAAGTTCTTTTAAACTTTGATGTTGATATATGGTAATTGTGTTATGATCATCATTATGCTGATGTTTATGTTGGCATTATAACACTGGCTTGGCACTATGGCACGGGTATGGTCCTTGATGGAAACTCACTTGGAAAATCATTAAGATGACAGTTTAGGCTCATAGGCTCTTAGAATCAAGGAAAAGAAGGTATACGCAGGTTCCCATTGACCAAGCCGTGTATATACGTGGGATCATTGATCAAAAGGTGCATATGCATATGCATGCACTTTCATGCAAGGAAAAGCGCGTACATGTGGGAAACCTTGGTTTTAGTCCATAGTATTTAGTCCTTGGTATTTGGACCTATGGTTTTGGACCATGGTATCTCGTCCAAAGTGTTGAACCTAGGTATTGGGTCGCAAGTATTGGTTCTAAGTAGTTTTGGACCATGGTATTAAGTAAGGCCTAAGACTATAAAAGGGGAAGGAGATCATTAGGCAAAGGAACTCAAGGGTTGAATATCTTATGAAGAGAAAGATCTAGAATACTGATCATTGGGTTATAGCTGGATCTGAATCAAGGAGGAACCTGAGTGCTAGAAGAAGGATAAGTTCTACTGATGGGTCAAGATCTTAAGGTGTGAAGAGAAGTATCTTTGTGTGATTTTGATCTTTTATATTTGGCACATGACTTGATATGTAAATTTGATAACCTGGGTATGATTGATGTCTGAATATTTAGAAAGGGTAAATTATCTTTTATTGATTTGTACGTAGGTCCAGCATAGCAAAGGCACGTATACACATTGGTTCGGTAATTCAAAATAGTGTATACGCAGGTTTGCCTTAATATAGCAGCGTATGCATGTAGGCTCAAAATATTGAAGTAGTGTACATTTCATAAA
Source organism: Pinus taeda (assembly GCA_000404065.3). Lineage (NCBI taxonomy): Eukaryota > Viridiplantae > Streptophyta > Pinopsida > Pinales > Pinaceae > Pinus > Pinus taeda. The sequence goes on from APFE030168164.1 coordinate 43,452, forward strand.
ATATGTTTTAGCTACTTCTATCTACTGCTGCAGTGTTCTAGGATCTAGTTGGATTCTGGTACTGTTACTGTATTCTGGTTACAGCATTCAGAGAAGTGATTGTGTGATTCAGTTCTTGGTTGGTGCAAAGGATTTTGGTTGATGCAAATATATTTGATGTTGGATTGATGTTATTGATGGATCCAGTCTGAAAATTTATGAAATGTGGTCCCTGGAAGAAAAGAGAAGGTTGTAGCCTTCTATAGGTTAGCACCAACGTACTAGGACATCAGCTAGTACAAGAGCTAAGGAGGTTGTAGCTCCCTTCTAGGAGAAGCTAGAGAATGAGAGAAGGTTGTAGCCTTCTGCAGGTAGTAGTCTGCGTACTGGTATAAGACTGCACTAGTATAAAAATATTGTAAAAATAATTTTCTTATTAAAAGAAGATGGAGACAAATCGCAATAGGTGATTTTCACCCACATTGAGTTTCCACCTTATATCTTCTGTTCATGTCTGTGATTTCCTGTACTATTTATTGCACTTGATTATTGTTTTATGGTTCTGATACACATATTAAGATCAACTAACTAAATTAGAAGTGTGCAAGATATATGTGGTTTTCTCTAAACATAGTTTCGTATATACACAAGTTTAATTAACAGAATTAGCGTATATTAATTTGTTTATGGAAATGAAAAATTGTTAAATTGTTAATACTGATTCACCATGCCCCCTCTCAGTATTATTTCCAACAATTGGAATCAAAGTAGGTACTTCAGAAGAAGCTTGATCACTTGAAGGAAGATCTATCATCATGAGAAACTACGAAAGGGAGGCATCCATCAGGCAATCAATCTTTGATGGGAGCAACTTCATCTATTAGAAGGTAAGAAACAAAAACTATCTTCAATCTCTTGGTGCAGAAGTTTGGGATATCATGGAAGGAGGGTACACATTCCCATCAACAACTCCTATAGATACAACTGGTAAAAAGCCATATGAAACAAATGCAAAGGCTATCAATACTCTATTGGGGAGTCTATCTCAATCAAAATTCGTCAAGGTTATGCAGCTCAAAATTGCCAAAGAAATATGGGAAAAGATCATTCTAAGATATGAAGGAGACAATCAGGTAAAAGGTGCAAAACTACAATCTCTTAGAATTCAATATAAAACTCTCAGAATGCACAGTGATGAAAGCGTGGCTAATTATTTCTGATGTATAGATGAGATTGTTAATCGCATAAAAAACTTGGGTGAAGAGATAAAAGAAGTTACTTTAGTTGAAAAGGTTTTAAGATCTTTGTCTTCTAAGTTTGAAGCAAAAGTTTCTGACATAGAAGAAAAGCAGAATCTTTAGAGTATTACCATGTCACAGTTGCACGAAATCCTAACTAATTTCGAAATGAGAAAACGAGGTCCATTAGACATTAGAGTAGCCACATTCAAAACTTCAAAAGGAGAATACAATGATTCAGGACATATGTCAGAAGTAGAGGAAGAATCAAACTTTGTCAAGAACCTTCAATGGGGCTTTGGAAGATTCAGAGATAATCTACCTTTCAAATGCTTTACTTGTGGGAGAGTCAGTCACTATGTAGCCAAATTTCCTCATAAAGATGAGCTTGGTAAAGGTATGGAACTAGTTAAATGGAATAGAAAAATGAATGTAAGTAGGAAGAGCTATTATACACATGAAGATAGCGATGGACTTTCAAATAGTGATGAAGATGAACATGGTAATGATTATCGACTTTTGATGGCTTTTGAAGATGACGATTTCTTGGATGCTATAGATTAAGATGATCTCTATGAAGAAATTTCTAAACTTAAAATTTGTTTATAAGAAAAGAGTATGATCATAGATACTCTAACATTCCAACTTGCTGAAAGGGAATAACACAATGAAATGTTAGAATGTGAAATTGTGGGACTTAGAAGAGATATTGAGAAAACAAAAGCTCTTAATCTTAGATTTGCTAAAGGATATAAAAATTTAGATGAGATTATCAAAGTGCAGCGTTCTCCTCTAATCAAGACAGGTCTTAGATATACTGAAGAAGCATCTCAAGCACAGAAGCCATCCACCTCCAAAAGTTATCTTGATGCAGCAAGGAGAAGTGAATAGGTCGACAATCATCAAAAAAGGCTTAAAGTGGATCACCAGGTAAATCAGGGTCAATCTACTACAAGGATGAACAGAAGCTACAACCAACCGTAGGTAAATAATTCTCAATTTGCCTCAAGAATGAATGTCAATGGAAGCTACAATCATTTGTCAGTAGATTTGATAATAACAGGAATTTCTTTAAAGGCCAATGTTTTTCTTGTTATAACTTTGGACACAAAGTTGCTCAATGTGTTTCCTATAGGACCATCATGACTAGAGAAACACAAAATCAAAGGAGTGTCACTGGGATCATGAAAAGGACCTACAATAACTTTTCTGCTCTTGAAGATGAAATAGAATGCTCTGTTTGTAACAACTTCAGCCATGAAGATTCTAAATGCAAGAGTAAGTTTTGGCAAGAATATCGGAAGGAGCAAGCTTCATTGCGTCCCAAAACATGGAGAAAGAAAGAACCACAACCAGAAAGATGTGGTATAGCTTTATATGTGGAAGGACAGGAAAACTAGTGGTACATCAACAGTGGATGCTCGAAACATATGACAGGTGATAAAGAAAAACTTCAGTCATATAGTGCCTTAGAAAAGGAAAGGAAGGTCTCATTTGGAAATGACACCCCTGCACTCATAAAAGGTATAGGAACTATTCTTTTGAAAGAAAAGGTAAAATCTAGAAATGTTATGTATGTTGATGGCTTAAAGCATAATCTATTGAGTGTTAGTCAAATGTGTGATCAAGGAAATGAGGTAGTATTTTGATCAAATGGATGTATTGTTCGTGAGATTAATACAGGAGAAACAGTGATCAAAGGAATAAGAACTCCAAATAATTTATACATACTCAAGGGAGGACAGCAACAATGCTATCTAAGAAAAATGATAAACATTGGCTATGGCATAGAAGATTGGGGCATTTAAGCTTCCCTCAGATAAGGAAAGCATGCAAATATCAGGTTGTTTGCGATCTTCCTGACATCGAAATTCCAGACAATACAATATGTAAATCATGTCATTTTGGTAAACAAACCAGAACACACTTCCCTGAGAAGGAAGGATTAGCTAGTAAGCCACTTGAACTTGTCCATACTGGTTTATGTGGTCCATCAAGGAAAAAGTCACCTCGAGGAGAAGAGTACTTTATATCGTTCATTGATGACTTTTCCAAGATGTGTTGGATAGGACTTCTAAAGCATAAATACGAAGCTTTCGAAAAGTTCAAAGAATTCAAAGCCTTGGTTGAAACTGAATCAGATCACAAAATCAAATGCCTCAGGTCTGATCAAGGAGGGGAATTCACCTCGGATGAAATTTTTGACTTTTGTGAAGAAAATGGAGTAAGAATGGAATTCTCTAATGCAAGGACTCCTCAGCAAAATGGAGTGGTGGAAAGGATGAATAGAATAATTCAACAAATGGTTCGACTATGCTTGATGAGTCTGGAACTCCTGCAACCTTTTGGGGTGAAGCTGCATTCGATGTCATCACTATTCTCAACAAAACCAATGCTTGGGTCAACAGCACTCAAACTCCTCATGAATTTTGGTATGGTAAGACTCTTACTGTAAAATACTTCAAAGTATTTGGAAGTATATGTTACATGAAAAGGACTGATGAAAACCTTGGCAAGTTTGAACCTAGAGTAGATGAAGGCATTCTCCTTGGTTACTCTTTCTGAATTAAAGGATACAAGTGTTATAATAAAAGAATAGGGAAAATTGTTGAAAGTATTGATGTTGTGGCTGATGAAGTATGTGAAAATTCAAAGCAGGTAAAAATTGAAGAGTGGGAAGAAGATGAGGATTATCCTTCCACATCAAATCAGACTAATGCTAACGAAGAAGAAACAAATGAAGCACCAAAAGATCAAATAATGGTAGAAGAAAAGACTCCATCTAGATATGTTAAGAAAATTCATCCAGAGACTCAAATTTTGGGACAGAAAGATGCAGGTGTATAGACAAGAAGAAATATTAAAGAAGCTTCAGGCTATCTACTATTTTTTTCCTCCATCGAACCACAAAATATTCATGAAGCATGCAAAGATGAATTTTCAGTGAAGGCCATGAATGAAGAAATTTAGCAGACTAAAAAATATAACACATGGAAATTGGTTCCTAGGCCTAATGATAAGAATGTCATAGGAAGCAAATGGATATTCAAAAACATGCTAAATGAAAATGGAGATGTTATTAGAAACAAGGCCAGACATGTTTGTAAAGGGTATCCTCAACAAGAAGGTATAGACATTGAAGACAAATTTTTCACCGTGTTGAAGCCCCAGAAATTGGGCCTACAACAAGGGGGATACCCACCTGGTCTGGAACTTGGTTGGCAACTCCTTTTTCGTTTGGTATAGTGTGTCCGACTGGGGATATGGGACCAGTTTCCCAATTTATGTGTGTGTGTGTTGAGAATTGATATTTCCTTCCTAATAACATCTAAGTAAAATGTGTTTATTTTAAATCTAATGTAATTGTAATTTAGTGAACAGAAATATCTAATTCTAAAACTAACCCAGGATTTAATCTTTCAATTATGCTATCTAAAATGATTTCAAATGGAAATTGGTAATAAAGATCATTCAACTGCTATGAGAAAAGAATTCAATAAAGACAAACCATTTCATATAAAAAGTTAGATGAAACAATTGTGGAAAAACATATCACATAATAAGTTACGCATATATTAAGCATAAATAAATAACTATCACTATACATAAGTGCCAAATGATAACTCAAGCATTCAAGCATTCATATATAAATAACTGAACATGAATATCGCCTTAACACATAAGAAAAAATAGTTAAGAGATAAAAGTAGCATTTATAACTAGTTCTACTCATGAGCTTCAGCAATAATGATTTATCTCTCCTTAATCCAACATCTACTAAGAGTACAAAAGTGCAATTTCAGTAGTAGATATTAAATGCAGATATCAATAAATCATGTTCCATTCATTCATCAAAACCTCCTCGGAGGGTGCAAAAGTGCATGTTATGAGGACAAGCTTTTGACAAATTTTAGGACCCTTCTCTAAATGCATGAGAAGGGTTTAAATACTACTAGCTAAATCTAAAAATAATTTATTACAAAAATATAGGATGCGATTTAAATGACCGTCCTCATTTCAAGAAAAAATAAGGCAAAACTAAAACTAAAACTGGCAATTAACTATCTATGTATCTGTTCCTTGTAGTTGCAAGCATTCAACATTTGCTTGAGGAGAGTTGGCTAGCTGACCTCTGACTTTAGCTGAACTGCAAAAACAAAATCGGCAAGTGTTGGAACCATTTTCTTAGCAGAATTAATTATACATTTGAGATTGATGCACTGGCTGTGTGGTTTTACCAAGTACATCCAGTAAGAATCCCAATTCAACTTGGTTAACCTTTTGATGGACTCTGCTCTTTCTTGAGCCTTCTGTCTCCAGCTTGTCTGTAGGTGCTATACATTTGGTAAATATTTACATAACACTTGAGGATATCCTTGATAAATACCACTCGTTTTAGAATTCAGGTTTTGCCTTTCGCCTTTAGCACTTTTTCCTACAAATTTCTCGGTTTATAGGCAATTGAGTGATTAGAGGCTTTCCTTTTCGAGGGGTTTTTCCCAACCATGTGCGTGCATCGGAAATTGCCTTTGTTTCTCGATCTGGGCTTCCTTGGTGAGATTTTTGCCTCTTTTGTGCTTTTTGTTAGAGGATATAAACCTTAAATTTTGTGGAAAGAATGACTCTATGAGTTCTTAGTTCTGAGTTTTAAACTTTCAGTCTGTTATCTCAGCACTATCCAGTAACCATTTGACCATGTTTGTGTATGCAAGAATGTTGGGTCTCGCCACTATCCGATGCAAGAACAAACATGCTAGTTCTGCAATAGATGCCTCAGATGACCCACGTGAATTTGCAATTGCTGTAAGCTCCATTACTCTAGGATTTTCTTCCTCAAGTAGGCTGTACATGCTTTCCCAAGTACTAATACTAGCATCTTTGTTACAGGTTGTGTCTGTGAATAAGGGTGTCATTTCTTTATCTTTAGAACTTAGAGCTTTACCCTTCATTCCCATAATATCCTGAACACTACTATGTATACTTTTCTGCTCTTCGCTCCTACAGTTTACAAATGAGGCAAGAGTAATGATAAGAAAAAGGTGATAGGAAAGCTTTAAATGCCGAGAACATATAAAATATATCACCCTACGTGAAATGGCTCTTCGATCAGGTCAAAACCATATTTCATTAACGATTACCAACTATCTCATTAATTAACATTAATGCACATAACTGGGCATCGTTTATGGAGAAACTTTTTCGAATGACGAGCTCTGAAGATCGGCGATAAGGAGATTTTGCGATTTTCTTCACAATATTGCAGATCAAAATATCGCTAATCCGTTGCGTGTGGCAATCATCTATTAGAATGTGTTTTCTGCGAGATGCGATTTGCAAGATGCACCATCGCATATCAGTGGTTTGAGGCATTTCACTTTAAGTGATATTTGAGGCATACGATGCGATGAGTGTCTTTTGATGCATGATTTTGCATCCCAACTTCGTAATCTTAGGATTCTACTTGTAGGAAAGCATCCATTACCTTTTTGCGATGTGATGCTCTTTATTGAGAAAGTGCATTTATTAGAAATTATCATAAAACTTAAGTATTTTTAGATTTTTCGAGTATTCTCCTAAGTTTATGATATTAATTTTATTCTAAACTTCCAAAACAGAAAACTTTTCCAGAAAATCAAACTTTATCATAGAAAGATAAAGTACACCTTTCTTGCAGCTATCAATGATAGTTTGTTTCTTCTATGTTAACTTTGATTATTTACTTCCTAGACCTAGTTATTGTATTTACATCAGTCACTACTTATGTCATGCGGAAAGAGTTATTTTTGCTGACAAAACTAACCTCCCTAGGAGTATAAGACTCTCTAGTGACAAACAAGACAATTAAGAGAAATCCTTCTCTAAACATGCATTATCCTATGAGAAACCAAGTGTTTTTCTATCCTACCTGAAGTCCAATGCTTGTTGCAGCAGTCTAGCCTCGTCAATCCAGATGAGCTCCTCCTTCACTTTGAAACCTGCATACACTAACAATCAAACGATTACATAACACC